>JAJTUV010003451.1:75000-122693 GCA_021653895.1 Mastomys natalensis | reverse complement strand
CACCAGGAAGATAACTGAGGATGGAGAGGAAGAAAAAAGGGTTGATGTTCTTGAGAACTGTAGGGAACCACAGCTGCTCTGGACATGATCTGTATACATCCCATCCTTGAAAGAGCCTACAGGTCAACTATCTCTTTTACCCTCTAAATTTGATTTTGATCTATATAATACTAAATATTTTGGTTTATCTAAGGCATTTGGAATCTGAAACTCCTGTCTTTGATTACTACTACATCGAAGAAGAAAAATATCTCAGCTTGGAGCACACGTATGACAATGTGTACAGAGTAAAAGTAGAGAATAAAAAGTGATATTTATGCTTTTTATTAATAAATGAAATTATTTGTTGATGTTTTTTAGGAATTCTCACTGGAGTTTAATTCGTTCCTATCCTCACTAACCTGTCATCCACTTTTTATTCACCAGCAACTTTATTTCCAGTAGGAAACTGCCTCTTCTGAAAGACAACTGTTATTGCCTGTTGCATTAGATGTTGGGGATATTTAAAAAACTTTCTTCGAGAATGGAAAATATTGTTTCTAATGCAAAGTTTCTTTCCTTAAGATTTATTTCTCTAGAACATTTGGTGTTTTTTTAAAACTCTAGTTTTTCTAGTTAGTAATTAAAGGTTCCATAATTCTTCTTGACTAAACTAAATAGCCAAAAGTCTCCTAATGCTTTCTCATTTCTTGATTCTCAAGATTTTTTTCTTACAGATTCCTTTTTTTGTTTTGTTTGTTTTTGTTTGGTTGGTTGGTTAGTTTTTTGGTTTTTTTTTCGAGACAGGGTTTCTCTGTGTAGCTCAGGCTGTTCTGGAATTCACTCTGTAGACCAGGCTGGCCTCTAACTCAGAAATCCATCTGCCTCTACATCCTAAGTGCTGGGATTAAGGTGTGCGCCACCACTGCCCGCTTTCTTACAGATTCCTAATGTTCTCTCTCCCCATCTGATTTCTTTTGTAACTGGCTAACAACTAAAGAGTAGAAGTGGGTTATGTTTATTTTTCTTTTTTAAAATTTAGTTTTGAACCATTTTGTATATGATTACCCTCCAACTAATACTCTTTTCTTCCCTCCACACTTGTGCATAACCAAGCTCAGAGGAAATGGAACATTATAATTTTCTATAGAAGCTAGTAGGATATTTCTAATTTTTAAAGTCTAAAATGCATTTTAAAATGTAAATTTGACACTTAAAAACACTTACTTCTGTGGCTAG
The DNA here is from genome assembly GCA_021653895.1 of Mastomys natalensis. Lineage (NCBI taxonomy): Eukaryota > Metazoa > Chordata > Mammalia > Rodentia > Muridae > Mastomys > Mastomys natalensis. Next base: position 121,475 of record JAJTUV010003451.1, on the reverse strand, counting down.
CTTCTCTGGGCCCTTGAGTCTCCTTAGGCCTCACTTGGTTCTGCAACCCTGAAGACTTATGAAATCTCACAGTTGAGTAAGTGACCTCCTGCTCACTCATCTTGGGAGTATGTAGAGTATGTTCATTTGTTTAAATGGGGCCTGGGATGATTCTTAAAAAAAAAAAAAAAATTTAAAATGTCTGTCTTTAGAAAGGTAACTGGATATGATGATACAGACGGTTGGGAAAGGTGGGGTCTGACTAACTCACTTAATGATCCAAACACCCTGACATGGACTGACCAATTTCCATTACAGGTGAAAACTCATTGTAAATTTTTCTTAAAGTCGTTTATATTTCTAATGGTCTCATAAATACTGCTAAGAAACATGGAAATAATTAAAAATTTACTAAGTCTTCTGATATTGACACAGCCTCTTTGTTTAAAATATTCAGCATATAAATATATTAGGCAAAATTGGTACCACTGAAAGTCACTGAAAAACTTTTAAACAATATATTCAAATACCAAAATTCAAAGTTTTAGGAATAAATAAAAATGTTGCTTTAAATTAGTTACACATTTTGATGAATATTAATTGTTCTTTCATTCTTTTTATTTATACAGGATCTCAGAGTTTCTAAGATACTACCTTCAGGAGAATATTTAAAGGTTAATACTGCAGGTGATCCAAAACACATAAATATCTCTTGGGTTGAAGTCTCAAACAGCTGAATGTCCAACCTCTCTACCCAGCCACAGTCTATGCATTCCTCTCCATGATCGGACATTGTAAGTGGATTCAACAAGAAAGATCCTACTGAGTGGGTTAAACCAGACCCAGAAAGACAAATGCTGAATATTGTCTCTCATCTGAGTCTCCTAGCTCAGTCTTCAGATATGATTTGTAACCTTTAGTAATTGCAGCAAACAGGAAAGTAGAAAGAGGACATTGCCAGGTAGTATGGGAGCAACAGAGAGAGGCATAGAGGATACAAGATGAGTTTTAATCTCAAATCATTCCATGTACATAATCATGCCAATTATAATATATTCATACATGATGTTGCAAGAAGAGGCTATACGAAATAAATTTTGTCACTATGGAGCATACATGAGCTAATGACCATGAAGGATACAATCTGAAAATAGATATCAATGTATTGGTAAATAGTAAGTATTTGTAACTGACATTACCCTTACATAATAACTGAGATGAGCACCAGCAGATAATATGGACAACAAGCTGCACATTGATAACATTCTTATCTAGTTTTGTAGTTTATGAAGATTTCTGAAGTGATTCATCTTTTGCCTTATTTTTTGATATAAAAAGAAATCTTTCAATTTCAGAATTTCTTTTCAAAGTTGTTTTTTACTATCTTGCTCTTGGAATGGGTCTGCTCGAGCCAAGGTGCATGTGTCCAGAAGACAAATTTTACAAAGTTTCCTCTCCACCTTCATGTGAGTTCCAGGGATCAAACTTAAATATTCAGACAGGATTGGTACAAGTACATTTACACACTGACCTATCTTAACTGGCTTATAATTTGATATCATGCAAATGAATAATATATAAACATTTGATCCAGTTAAAGAATTATGAACTCCATAGATCCTTCTACCTTAATTTCTTAGCACACAACACAAGTCACTGCATACTCTGAAATACTAGTGCAGAATAACAGTTTTCACATGCTGCCAGAGTTAATCTGATCTAGCTTCCCCATCAATCCCGCTCTCATGTCACAGCATCTGAAATTCTCTAGAATATACTTGATCATTTGATAGAAAAACAACAAAAGCAGCTATTGTTACCTGTTTCTGTATCCCAAAGCGATTCTGGCGGAGGGAATTGATCCCCCAGCTGGGGGAAAATTGGCCTTTATTTCCTCTGAGTGATACTCAACCTCGTGATTTTCTGCCCCCCTCTTAACAAAGTGAAAGAGGAAATTGCTTAATGAAAGCTGACTCTGAGGGCAAAAACGATAAGCAACATTTTGTGCCAGATGCTGAAAAAGAAATGTCCTTAATTGGTATTGAAGACTGAGAAGATAAACACCCCTGCAGACCAAAACCTGTGTCCTTAGCAAAACCAATAGAAAAGGAGGGACTGAAGCTGCTATGCTCCTAGTTTGTAGTAGGCTTGTTGCAAGTTTTCTCATGTTTTACTGTTTTTTAAAGTTAATTTCACGATTTTGAATTATGCTTCTTGCAGCAAACTGTGTACTAGGAAAGATTTAAAGGACTGACATTCCACTGATGAAGTTTTCCATTACACTCTTCTAGCTTTTTAGTCATAAATAATATTTAGTCTGAACATTGATGTCATAATAAATGCAGAATGGTTTTACCGCTGATATTTTATGATGCTGAGAAAAAAAAAAAATCTAAGACAATGAGCATGCTCAGTAAATGCTCTTTCCCTGTGCTACAGACATGGGCCTGGGTTTTATGTTTGGTTCTATTGTTTTGTCTTTTGTTGGTTTGTTTGTTCATTCTTGTTCTTGTTTGACATAGTTGTTGTATCTTACTACGTGGCATAGCTGACCTCACACTCACAGTCATCGGGCCTCACTCTTTTCTCTCTCAGAATTACAGAGGGGAACCTGCTGACTCTCTCCTCCATTACTAACTTCTAGCCAGCTTTGAATCATCACTGCTCAGAAGCTTCCTTATTTCTTTTTTCACTCCCACCTCCAGTGTTTTCCTCCCACTTCTTAATCTACTCATGTCCTTACCAATAGATTGTGGTGCCTGTGCTTAGATGGCCTGGTTCTGTCTCCTAAAATTGTTCCTTTTTAGACTTAAAGAAAAAAAATTAATATAAAAAACAAAATTTTAAGCTGGGCATTGGTGGCGCAACGCCTTTAATCCCAGCACTTGGGAGGCATAGGTAGGCAGATTTCTGAGTTCAAGGCCAGCCTGGTCTACAGAATGGTTCCAGGACAGCCAGGGCTATACAGAGAAACCCTGTCTCGAAAAAAAAAAAAAAAGCAAAACTAATTTTATATTGATCATTACTGTTTCGTGTGTGTGTGTGTGTGTGTGTGTGTGGTGTGGTGTGTCTTTGAGGGAGAGAGAGAGAAAGAGAGAGTTTGAGTGCATACATGTCATGTGTTGTATATGGTGGTCGAGAACTAATTTGGGGGAGTTAGTTCTTTTCTTTTACAGAGGATTCATGGATCGAATATGAAGAAGTCATCAGGCTTTGCGTGGCCAGTAATTTTACATTCCGAAATATTTCAATAGTCCAATTTTGGTTCTTTAGCCCAAATAACTCAGGGTCACCACTCAAGTCTGCAATTATCATACACCTGAAATCCCCTGAAAGAGTTGACAGACATTAAATCATATCAGTTTTGTAAGAAAAGTTCCAAGGATGCTTTGTAGATGCTTTCATAATACCACCAGCTAATTTATTTTGTCTCTTACCCAATTGCCCTGGGAAAATTACTGTATTTCTAGCCTTCACACACACACACACACACCACCACACACACACAAAACACACACACACACACAGCGGTCATGGGAATTGAGTTGGAAGAGCAGCAGTGCTAAAGAAAGTGTTGCAGTGTCCAGTGCAGGCAGATCCTTGTGAAGTCTCAGTTTTCCACAGGAAAGCCCTCTAAAGAAGTCTACTGACTTACTTAAGGACACTGTATAACTAATACTGGATCTATGCCCCAGATACATCATTAAAGCATGCACAGAATATGGAACGAAGAGCACTTAGGAGGGCCTAAGTTTTAGATTTCCACAAAGCAGGAATTTGGGAGCTGGGGTGTCATGAGTGGAAACATCATCCCAGGCTCCTGTGACATAATGTAAGTCCCATCATTCACAAATTATTTGACCACAAAAATCAGAAAGAGCCATTTCTTTACAAGGTTGTTGTGAAGGTTTTAATAAGACACACAGTAGCTTTTTGTTTTGTTTGTTTCTAAGAAGAGGTTTAACTATTTAACCCTGGCTGACCGGAACAAACCATTTTAACCTAGTTGACCTCAAAATATAGAGAGTGCCTGAGTCTGTTTCCCAAGTGCTGGTATTAAATGGATGAATCACCAAAGCAGCTTCAAATACAGTTTTAATCATAACCTGGCAAAAAGGATTGTAAGTTGCATTCAACATTAAACGTTTATTATTTCCAGAAAAATACTCCAGTCTTTGTTTAGCATAAAAATCTGAGCAAAATACTGAATCGCCAAGCCTGTGTTTTCAGGAGATCATCAAGTAGGTTTCACCTACTTCCAAGGTTTGGACTATATTCCTGTAATCAGGAATATAGACAGAAGCTCATAGATTCAAGAGAACATTTTTTGGAGCCTTTAGCTTCCAGAAGCTTCTCTAAGACACAAATCAGGCTGGATTTTCTACCTGATCATGGTAAAGAGTACAGGGATTGGATGGACAGGAAATGGAGGGTACATGAGCAAAAGTGAGAAACTGACATGTCTATATCCCTGAGCCATTACTGCTCTAGAAAACCCACATTCTACCCTCAGATCTGGGAGGTTTATGTCATACTGCCCACAGAATTATAAAAGGCACTGAGACCTTCTTGCATCCTTATATCTGCTGAGAGGATGTCATCCTTAACATGGAGGCTAATCACTTGCACAGGCACACTTCTTTGTGCTTTCTGCAGAATGTTTGCCACCTCTAACATCATGCAAAGATTGTGAGCAAGAAATCCAGAGCTGTTTGTTCATTACTGTGACCATAGCATTCACAGGATATGAGGGGCCTACCAGTAAAGACAATGAAGGAGGAGGGTAGTTAATTGAAACTGAACAACGAATTGACGGTGTTTGTTTTGTTTGGGCAGAGATAAGAGCAACAGCTTCTAATATGCACTATACAACTAAGGTCTGAATTTATAGAAAAATGTAAACTTTTTTTTTTTTTCGAGACAGGGTTTCTCTATACAGCCCTGGCTGTCCTGGAACTCACTCTGTAGACCAGGCTGGCCTCAAACTCAGAAATCTGCCTGCCTCTGCCTCCCAAGTGCTGGGATTAAAGGCGTGCGCCACCACCACCCGGCGAAAAATGTAAACTTTTAAGGAGCACAATTAGCATGGAAAGATATAGTAAACTGCAGATAGAATGGAATTGAGTAACACTCCAGTTTGGTTTGGGTTTTTTTGGGTTTTTTTGTTTCGTTTTGTTTTTTTAACCAAAGTGCAGCAAAAAAACAGGAAGTACTGAACTGACATGACCCGATAATAAAACAGTAAAGTTAAAAATGTGAAGAAATAAATTTTTTGAGTATTGTCTTCTAAATTGATTTTTGTGAAAAAGCAAACAACAAAAAAAAACATGCATAAACATACACAAATGTATGTGTGTGTATTTTCCTGGTTACTTTGCTGTAAAAGCCTTTAGTTATCAAACCACAACTGCCCACACTTTTATGTTGATGCAGACACAATCTGAATCTCACATTCAAACCTTCCAGTCAGACCCTGAGACCCCAGTGTCAGCATTGCACAGGTGCAAGCTGCTCTTACTGTCCCAGGCTAAGGTGAGGGACACCTGAACTAGTCACAGCCCACAGTAAAGAGCTTATCACTTGCTAAATGGAAAACTGGCTGATCCTGGCCAGTGTCTCACCTCTGGTGCTTCTGCCTTTTAAGGTGGAACTTTCAGTACCATGAAATACAGTAAACTTTACAGGTCTTAAGAAAACCCCAAACACCTCTATATGAGATTTCCTGTGCTTGTTTCCACCCTGGACATTTAATCACAGCTATTTTAACACTCTATCTTATCTGCTTGCACACATAGATGTGCTCAAGCACTGGGAGCAAGAAAATGAAGAAGATGACTCAGGAATATAGTAAGCATGATAAAGGGGCATTGAGGGACCCAGTCTTGTGGACAGAATAGACACTGGGTTGTCATCTCCCCCAGTGAGAGACAAAGCCTATGGAACTACTCCAAATGTTGAGACATCACCACGAGATCAAGAAAATAAATAGATCTACTCTCCATTGTGATTCAACTATAGTTAACATTATCGCATGTGCAGAACTAATAAATCCTTATATATGTTGTCATAAGAATACTAGTTGAATAAAAATGATCCTCATAGGCCTGTTCAGGTTCCATATCCCCAATGTTGTATGTCACAGCTAAGGTTACACCCACTGATTCTTGGGTGCCTCTCTCTTATTCCATGTCTCTTGGTGAAGGCTCAAAGCAAAACTAGAAGAAACGCTCTTTCTGGCTTGCTCCATGTTCAGGTTTAGCTATTGCTTTTCTTCTTCTCTTTATTTTTTTCAAAACTTTATTTAATTACTCACCACTCTTTCCACTCCTCCAATTACATCCTCACAAGTCCCTCCCTACATTAACCCTCTCCCTTTTCCTCAGAGAAGGGGAAACCTTCCACGGTTAAGAACCTGCCCTGGCACCTCCAATTATAGCTGGACATCCTCTCCTCTAAGCCTAGACAAGCATCCTTGGGAGGAGATCTAAATATAACAAAGAAGCAACAGTCCTCAGCTCCAATTCTCTAGGGGATCCATTTGAAAAGCAAGCTGCCATCTGGTTATAAAATGGTAGATTTCAGGTCCAGTCCTTGCAAAAATCTTTTTGGTAGTTTAGTCTCTGTGAGCCCCCATTTGTCCAGGCCAGTTGTCTTGTAGATATCCTGTGGTGACCTTGACCTAGCCTTTCCTCAATCCTTCAGATATCCTGAGCCTTGCCTAATATTTACTGTGGGATACAGTACATATGATTTGATCAGTCTTGCAATGAAGAACTCAGGAAAGTTATGTCAGTGGCCCAGTCTGCAGCACAGTATCATACATATCGTCAGAGTTTACTCTTTCCCGGTTGACTCCGGAATGGGTATCATTTATTTGGGCAATCATTGTTGATCATTCCACAGTCTCTATCTTTATTCAAGTGCATCTTGTAGGGTTGAAAAACTTTGGGTCAAATGTGTTGTGAGTTGGTTGGTGTTCATGTCCCAACACTGGATGTCCCACCTGGCTGGAGGAGGTAGCCAATTCAGTGTCTATATCTATAGCTGCTAAGAGTCGCAATGAGGGTCAACTCCATAAACACCCAAGAGCTTCCCCCATCCCATGTCTCAGGCTACTTCAAGGATGCTCCCAACTGATTTCCTTTCTCTCTCTCAGCCCTTTCTTGTTCCCACTCACTATGGCCGATCCACATTCCCATCCTCATTCCTCTTCCATCTAGTAGGCATGTGGGTTTACTTCTATGTCTTTGATTTGCTTCCATTGATCAGCATGTCTGTTTCTACACTAATACTATGCAGTTTTTATCACTATTGCTCTGTAGTGCAGCTTAAAGTCAAGAATGCTGTTACCTCTAGAAGTTCTTTTATTGTACAGGATTATTTTATATATTCTGTACTTTATGGATTTTTTGAATTTCCATATGAAGTCGAGAAATTTTTTTTGAGATCTGTAAAAAAAAAATCGTGTTGGGAGTTTGATGGAAATTTCATTGAATCTGTAGATTGCTTTTAGTAAGCTAACCATTTTCACTGGTAATCCTACCTATTTATAGATGGCACACATTACATATTTTAAAAGTTAAAATCTTTCAAACATATTTCTAATAATTTAAAATGGCAAGTTTTTTATTAGAAATTCAAAGTACTTGATTATGGCTTCCGTTTAATAAAATGTATGTTCCAAAACTTGTTTTTGGAGGAAGGAAAATGCATGACCTAGAAAAAATCATTTCTAAGTAAAACCCAAATTCAGTTATGTCAATCCACGTTCTGTGGTAGTGTCTGAATTCTGAAACTCACTCATAAACTTCTGGACCCAAATGTACTGTGCACTCACACTTTTCTGCCTAGCAAGTACCAAGCCAGCCAGTACTACAGAGTGATATCCTGTCTCCAAAAGCACAACAAACAAATGGGGAAAAATAAGTACATTTAAGCTGCATAAGTAGTCCAGAAAAAGCTGTTCCACTTGGAACATATAGATAAGTACTACTCAAGAGTCTTCTCCAAAGCCTCATGTTACTTATTATTGAGGAGGGGTCTACAAGAGATTTCTTCAAGGCTCATAATTCCTATATAAGGTCTTGAGCTTCCCTACTATCCCTCCACAAGGAAGTCTAGTGTTAAGGATGTCATGAGAGTTTTCTGTGAGTGATCACAGCTTCTCTGGTTCAAGTGATGGCAATAGCCAAGTCCAAACCAGAGCTAACAGCTACACATATGTCTTCCATGGTAGAGCTTAGATGCACACCTGTAATTTTAACACTTAGAAAGTTATTGAAGAAAGATCAACAAGTCAAAGTCATCCTCTTCTGTAGACTGAGTTTGATACTAGGTTTGACTGTGGAATCCTCACCCCCACAAATGTAAAAACAAACAAATCAAGTGTGAGCTCCACACTCTAAGAGAATAAACACTGTTTTTCTTTAATCATTTTCATTTGAACACCCCTAAGAAACTAATACATAGTTAGAAAAATAGCAGAAATTTAACAGTTTAACAAGAGAGGAAAATGGGCAAATTTGCCCAAATTAACAGATAGAAATACCTAAATTGTACTAAGTCTATTAAATAAAATCCCAATCAATAAATACCTGCCCTCAAAGCCATCTTCAGGCCACATCATTTCTTGACTACCAATCTTTAAGAAAATAAAATAGAAATTCTTCCAAAATCACTTTTAAACATACTAGAATGATTTCTAAAAATTTCCAAATAAACATTAAAGACCAGTGTTTTCTCCATGTCATAAACACAAAAGAGTTGGGTAGGATGGCACATACTATTAGTCAAAGCCCTTGGGAGTCAGAAGCAGGCAGACTTCAGTAAGTTTGATATCAATCTAGTTAACATAGTGAATTCCAGGCCAGCCAAGGCTATAGAAAAAGACCTTGCCTCAAACAATCAAAGAAACAAAGAATAAACAAACAAATAAGCAAATAAGTGGATAAATAAATAAGTTTTTTAAAACAGTCTGACAAGAGTTCATGTCTACCCTAGACTACATAGTGAGTTCCAGACCAGGTAAAGGAACGGTATAAGACTGTCTCACAAAACTATTTAAAATTATTTAATTAGCCATTTAAGAAGGGGAAGGAGAGAAAATACAGTCCAATATGATTCAAATATAAATACAGACATCCTTTAAATATATTGCTCAAAGGCTTTAGACAGAAGGAGGAAATGTCACAACATACTTGTAGCGATTGCATGAAGATGACATGAAAATGTTATTCATGAAATTACAGAATCTTTGATTGTTTTATTAGAGTGTACACAATATTGACCATATAGAGTCTCACTTATAGAAGGGAGCAGCTCATGAGGCTACAAAAGAAGTCCTGATAAAGAGGCTACCGTCTCTCTGTGGCTTCTGGAGGAAAGGAAGTCATTGTCTTCAGTAATGTGGCCTCTAATGAGTTACTCTGACTCCAGCAGATAGTCCACACGGTGCACCTATGAGTGAGCAAGATTAAATCTAGTGGGTCAAAAGATGAAAACAAAACTAAAAATAAGATAAAAAGGGGATGAGGACTTCACTGGCATAGGGTTGATGGGATAGGCAGGCATCAGAGGCAGGGGGTTAAGTGTGACTATACTGTATTAAATGCACATAGGAAACTGTCAAAGACTAAATTATTTTTGTATACACACATCTCATAAGCAGAAAAATCCATATAAAATGGATATTAAATATAACGAGAACAAATGTGATATCTCCATATATAGAAGTTCATTTAACATTCAAACAACAGTGATTGCATTTGTTTGTGGATATAGACATAAATATTGAAAAAGTAGGTTGTTGCAATTACAATGAATCTAAGTAATAGTATCCAGTTTTTCTGTTGTTGTAATAAAATACCTAATGTTGGATAATATGAGAAGAAAGGAGTTCTATAAGCTTACATTCTCAGAGGTAGAAGGTATATAAGTCTTAGCAGCCCCAATCTGCCCTTCAATATGGAAATTGACACTATGATGGAAATATATGTAAAAGGAAGAAATACAATGGCAGAGACAGGAACCCAGAAGTGCACAAATACCCTCTATTGTTTCATAACAGCTCACTCTCAGGAGAACTCAATGACTCCTAAAGGGCAGCAATAGTTCCTCTGTAGGTTAGAATTTACAAAGATCAAATGAATGAGGATGATGCTGTACCTCCAGTAAATTTAACCATAGTGGTACTGTGCACCTGAGAAGCAAGACTTCAACTCAGGAACTTGTGGTAAGCAAACCACATCCAACAATGACAGTGGGAAGAGAGAATCCTTCACAGTCACTCCAGCTCATGCAGAAAAATTATAAAATACAATTCCTGTTCTGAAGAAGACTCTAAGTAAGGGACTTTTTGCCCATCAGAAGAAGAATCTGTAAATAAAGCTACAATTGGCAACTCCAATCATGGTGAGAAACTAAAGGCTTTCTCTAAAATACTGGGTACAAGGCAAGAAAGCCATGTGTCCTTCACTCTTTAGCATTAGACTTGAGACCATGCCCAGGACAATGAAGCAAGAATAAGAAACAAAGGAGGAGGAAAAACAAAACTTTTTCTATGCAGATGATGTGATTGTGAGAACAGAGAAGAAGCATCCTAAAGAATCTGCTGAAGAAAACAAGAATATGGAAAATAATGAATAAATTTAGCAAGGTAGAAAAATAAAAGCCTGGTTGGGAAAAAGAATATTAATGTCAAACTTATAAATTAAGAGACAACTTGCCAAATTAAATGAAAAATATCAGAAAAATTATCAATATGTGTGAAACATATTTTAAAATACTTGAGAAATGAGGACCTCTCCATATGGTGAATGAAAACTTAGCCATACGTTCTAAAACTTCTGTAAGGATATAGATACTCCCACACTATGGATTCAGTCAAACCACATGAGCCATTTCTGGAGAAATATTGAAGGAGTCAGAAGGAGTGGCATAGCCAGCACACTGTCAAACACTCAACATGGAGGATTAGTGCATTTCACTGTATGGGTACTAGAGGTGTACACTAGGAACCATGACATTTTCATGTGGACACCTCCACTGAGACAGAACTGATAATTTCCACGTTAGCCTCTACACTGTAATTGTAAAGTTAAATTCCACTCACATTGGAAATATTTATTTGAGGGAGACTGAAGTGATACCTAAGAAATCAAGGATATGTAAACTGCATTTTTCATTCAATTTTATTGTGAACCAAATGTGTGTTCATCCATACATCTGTTGGTGGACATGTAGTCTACTTCTTCTTGGCAGTTATTATAAATTGAGTAGTGATGAACATGTTTGAGCAAGTGCCTATGCTGTAGGATGGAGAGTCTTTGAGTAGAGTGGTACAGATGGATATTGAGGTAGATTGATTCCCATCTTCCTGAGGAACTATGAAGATGATTTCCATAGTGGCTGTACAAATTTGCACTACCATCAAGAGTGGACAGTTGTTTCACTTACCCCACATCCTTGCCACTATGAGCTGTCATATGTTTTCTTAATGTTTGGCATGCTGAATGCTATAGGTAAAAAATCTCTAAGCTGTTTGGTTTGCATTTCCTGTTTTCATTGTGGTATTGAGTTTTCTTTTCTTTTTCTTTTTTTTTTTTTTTTTTTTTGAGAAACAACTTAAATTTTGTTGGGTTGAATGGGAAGAGGATATGGAAGGACATAGAGAATAGAAGAATATGCTCAAGTATATTTAAAATTAAAAATTGCTTAAAACAATAAAAAATAATAAAATGGCATTAAAAACAAAATTGTTCAGTTTCTGTGTGTATGTGGGCTTTCCATTGTTATTGTTATTAAAAACCAGCATTAGGCCATGGTGATCAGATAGGATGCACATTCAATCTTCTTGTATCTGTTGAGGCCTGTTTTATGACCAATTATATGGTCTGTTTTGGAGAAGGTACCATGAGGTGCTGAGAAAGAAGCCATATTCTTTTGTTTTAGGATGAAATGTTCTACAAATATCTGTTAAACTCATGTGGCTCATAACTTCTATCAGTTTCACAATGTCTCTATTTAGTTTCTGTTTCCATGATCTGTCCATTGCTGAGAATGGGATGTGGAAGTCTCCCACCATTATTGTGTGATGTGCAATGTGTACTTTGAGCTTTAGTAAAGTTTCTTTTATGAATGTGGGTGCCCTTGCATTTGAAAGCATAGATATTCAGAATTGAGAGTTCATCTTGGTAGATTTTTTTTTTTTGACAAGTATGAACTGTTCTTCCCTATCCTTTTTGATAACTTTGGTTGAAAGTTGATTTTATTTGATATTAGAATGGCTACTATAGCTTGTTTCTTAGGACCATTTGTTTGGTAAATTGTTTTCCAGCCTTTCACTCTGGGGTATTGTCTGTCTTTGTCACTGAGGTGTGTTTCCTGTATGCAGCAAAATTCTGGGTCCTGTTTACATATCCAGTCTGTTAGTTTATGTCTTTTTATTGGGGAATGAGTCCATCAATGTTAAGAGATATTAAGGAAAAATGATTGTTGCTTCCTGTAATTTTTGTTATTAGAGGAGACCTAATACAAATTCTCTCCAAACTATTCTGCAAAGTAGAAACAAAAGGAACACTACTCAGTTCATTTTATGAAGCCACAATTGTGCTCATACCTAAACCACACAAAGACCCAAGAAAGAGAACTTCAGACCAATCTCCCTTATGAATATCAATGAATGCTCATGGATTGGCAGGATTAATATAGTAAAAATGGCCATCTTGCCAAAAGCAATCCAGATTTAGTGCAATCCCCATCAAAATTCCAACTCAAATCTTCTCAGAGATAGAAAGAGCAATTTGCAAATTCATTTGGAATTAAAAAAAAAAAAAAAAACAGGATAGGGAAAATTATTCTCAATAATAAATGAACTTCTGGGGGCATCACCATCCCTGACCTCAAGCTGTATTACAGAGCAATAGTTATAAAAAAAACTACATGGTATTGGTACAGAGACAGGCAGGTAAATCAGTGTATTAAAATTGAAGACCCAGAAATGAACCCACACACCTATGGTGACTTGACCTTTGACAAAGAAGCCAAAACAATACAGTGGAAAAAAGACAACATTTTCAGCAAATGGTGCTGGTTCAACTGGCATTCAGCATGTAGAAGAATGCAAATTGATCCATTCTTATCTCCTTGTACAAAGCTCAGGTCAAAAATGATCAAGGACCTCCACTTAAAAAAGATACAGTGAATCTAATAGAAGAGAAAGTAAGGAAGAGCCTCAAATACTTAGGCACAGGGGAAAACTTCTGAACAGATGGGACTTCATAAAATTCAAAAGCTTCTGTAAGGCAAAGGACACTTTTTTTAATTGGATATTTTATTTATTTACATTTCAGATGTCATCCTCTTTCCCCATTTCCCCTTGCTAGGACCCCCTAAAAGTTAAAATATCAAAATATAAGAAATACACCACAGAAACATGAGTTATTAAAATTAAAGTGCAAGGCAGGATATACATCTAGGAAATTACTTGTCAGAGAGACCACTGAGATATCCATCACAGCACAGGCTATTTCCTGTACACTAGCTAATTCACCATGACTACATAATAACACCGTATTGCTGAAGATATAACACACTGTGACACCAGGACATAGAGATTTAATCTCAAATCAATCAGGAATAATTTGTTCTTTGACTAGCTTTCAAAGGACCAGAAGGTGCATTGTAGACTACTGGGAGGAGAACAGATGGCAAAGGCTTTAGTCCTACCATGCCTAGCTACATACATGCTAAGGAAGGTATGCCCAGTGGTACCATTGCTAGTTTGAATAGAGTTTCTCTGTGTTGTCCTGTGTGTTGGAACTTGATCTGTAGACCAGCCTGACCTCAAACTCAGAGATCTACCAGTCTCTGCCACTGATTCCTGGGATTAAAGATGTGTACCACCACTATACTCAGCTCTATTCTGATCATTTACTTACCAACTTTCATGTCCACACAAGATAACTAATTGCTTTCTTACTAGATTTGCAGCATTTACCACATGAGGGATATCATGGTTTAAATTCTAATCAATTCAAAGGCCCATGTTTGGAGAAACCATGAGCCCTATGGCAGAATCTTCTATAATCCCTCTGTTACATGGTCATATGGCAAAATTGCATTATTAATTATTTATGATTACTATCTAGACCTGGATGTCTTAGTTAGGTTCTCAGTGCTGTAAAGAGACAACATTTAATTGGGACTGGCTTATAGATCCAGATATTCAGGCCATGTTCAAGGCAGGTGCATGGATGCATCCAGGAAGGTATGGGGCTAGAGAAGGAGCCAAAAGTTCTACATCTTGAACCAAATGCAGACAGGAGAAGATTGGCTTCATATGACTAAGGGAAGGGTCTCAAAACCCACTCCCACAGTGACAACTTTTTCCAACCAGAGAACACCTTCTCCAACAAGGCCACACCTCCTAATAGTGCCACTACTTGGGTCAAGCATATTCAAACCATCATAGAGGGATACACTCAATCTTGGTGAAGAAGCATCTTCTCTCAGTGGGCAGTAGTCAGTACTGAGCAACAGTCCAAGTGGAAAAAGAATATGTGTTTGGCCCTATGGGGCCATTGTCATAAACCTCTTCCCCAAACACAACCACCAAGATTCAGAGGATAGCACAGAAGAGGAAGTAGAAAGAATGTAAGAGACAGTTGTTGTGGAAATACTATGTGAAATGCTGACATGTGGACATGACATAGCTATCTGACTCATGAACTCACAAAAGCTGTGGTTAACTATGTGCAACTACACAAGATCAAGACAAATAAATTCCTGCATAGATGGGGAGGACCCTCTGCCCTTAATGAATCACTATTGTTAGGTGAAAGGTGCTACAAAAAAGAGATTCATTCTTTCTTTTAGGATGTGGCCACTGGTAGTTTTCCTTGCACAAGTAGATGCTCTACAATCATGCAGGTATAAATATCACAATTAAGAAAACATGATTTAGATGAGAACATGTTAGGGCACATGCAGTGGAAGCTTGAGGAAGCAAGGAGGTGATGGATGCGATCATATTTCATTCTGTATGTGCATGATATTTTCAAGAAAAGGAGGTATTATTAATAAACAAAATCAATGATATTTTCTACCATGTCAGAAATGAACATAAAGCTTAGAGTTTATACATTACAGCACCTTGAAATGGAAAGTAGATATAGATATATACATTATAGGGACTGATTCTTAGGTTTCTAAGTAGTAAACATGTGTCCTACAGTGTTGTGTCTCTGCTCAGGCTGCCTGGAGTGCTGCCAGCACTCAGCTCAGGGGAGGCAGTTCAGTCTTACTGTTCCTCATCCTTCCCTATCTCCAAGGGTGTCCCTACCCCCCATCCACCCCACTAAACCTCCCCACTCGCCAAGGCCTTAAGTCTCTCAAGGGTTAGGTGCATCTTCTCTCACTGAAACCAGACCAGGCAGTCCTCAGGGGCCTCATATCAGCTGGTGTATCAGAAAAATGGCAGTCCGTTAGTCTGTGGTTTTCTTTGTCAGACCAGAAAAGGAAAGAAAGGGTTCTGGGAGAAATGTTCTGGTTTCTGGTCTCCACTTCTCTTCAGGAAGTCCACCTGCAAGGCAAGGTAAGAGAAGAAGGCAGTGCCTGGGAGAGACCAAACTAATCTGATTCTGAGCAAGTACCAAAGTAGACAGGGACTGGAGATGAAGGCCTTCTTCTTCAGAGATTTAGCCTTTGCTCATTAAGATATATATCCTTAATGAAGAGATGATGCTTGCTTGTTCATACTGATTTATTTGATGGTACATGTGAATGCATGTACTTTATTTGTGGTGAACCAGGAGTTAAATAGCTTTTGTGGAAAGAAATGCACAGGAAGAGAATCTCACAGGCTGAATAATAGGGGTTATCTCCATACCTCATTACCATAAAGAACTAAAACCCTCTGGCCCTGGGCTTTATTAATTGGGAAACTTTTAATGATTGCTTTTTTCTTTAGGCTTATAGTGCCATTTAAATAGTTTACCTGATCTTCATTTAACTCTGGATATGTACTATCTGTCTAGAAAATAGTCCATTTTTTAAAAGGTTTTCCAATTTTGTTAATACATGCCTTTGAAGTAAGACCTAATGATTCTTTGAATTTCTTTAATATCTCTTATTATGTCTCTCTTTTCAGATCTGATTTTGTTTATTTAGATTCTGTCTATCTGTCTTTTGGTTAGGTTGGCTAAGGGTTTGTTTATCTTGTTGACTTTCTCAAAGAACCAACTCTTTGTTTCATTGATTCTTTGTATTATTTTTTATTTGTTTATAATTGGTTGATTTGAGCTCTAATTTTTATTATTCCTTGTCTTCTACTCGTCTTTGGGGTGCTTGCTTCTTTTTTTCTAGAGCTTTCAGGTGTAATTTTAACTTGTTGGTAAGAAAATTTTCTCATTTCTTTATGGAGGCACTACTATGAATTTTCCTCTAGCACTGCTGTCATTGTGTCCCATAAATTCGGGTATATAGTACCTTCATTTTCATTGAATTTTAGGAAGTCTTTAATTTCTTTCTTCTTTTCTTTTCTGACCCAGAGATCATTGAGAAGAGAGTTATTCAGTTATCAACAGTGTGTAATCTTTCTGGTGTTTCTACTGTTGAAACTCAGCTTTAATTCATGGTGGTCTGCTGAGACAAAAAGCACTATTTCAATTTTCTTGTATCTGTTGAGGCTGCTTTGTGACTGACTATATGGTCAACTTTGGAGAAGGATACAGGAGGTGCTGAGAAGAAGGCATTTTGTTTGTGTGTGGGTGAAATATTCTATAGTTGTCTGTTAGGTCCATTTCATTTGTAAGTCTGTTAATTTCATTATTTCTCTGTTTGGCTTTTGTCTGGATAACCTATCAATTAGTGAGAGTCTGGTGTTAAAGTTCCCTACTATTAATGTTTGAGTTTGATGTGGAATTTAAACTTTAGCAATGTTTCCTTTTCAAATGTGGGTGCATTTGTTTTGGTGTATAGTTGTTCAGAATTGAGATAACATCTTGTTAGAATTTTTTCTGAGTAGTGTGAAGTGTCATTCCATCTCTTTTGGTTAATCTTGGCTGAAAGTCTACTTTATTAGGTATTAGAATGGCTACTGCAGCTTGCTTCTTGGGTTCATTTGTTTAGAATACTTTTTTCCAGCCATTTACTCTGAGGTAATGTCTATCTTTATTTCTGAGGTGTGTTTATTGTATTCACTGTAATGATGGATCCTGTTTTCATGTCCATTCTGTTAGCCTGTGTCTTTTATTGGGGAATTAAGTCTATTAATATTGAGAGATATTAATGACTAGTGATGGATATTTCTTCTTATTTTGATGTTGGTGGTATGTGTGTGTGTGTCCTTCACTTGTTTTTGCAGGTATGGAATTACTTATTTCCTGTGTTTTCTTCGATGTAGTTATCCTCCTTAGATTGGAGTTTTCCTTCTAATATTTTCTGTAGGGCTGGATTTGTGGATAGACACTCTTTGAATTTGAATTGGTCTTGAAATATCTTATTTTCCTCATCTATGTGATTGAGAGTTTTGCTGAGTATTATAGTCTATATTGGGTTCTTTGGATTTTTAGGGGTTGCGTCATACCTGTCCAGGTCCTTCTATCTTTGAGAGTCTTTGTTCATAAATAAATTGTAATTCTGATAGGTATTCCTTTGTATGTTATCTGCCCTTTTTCTCTTACTTCTTCTAATATTCGTTCTTTGTTCTGTAGATTTTGTGTTTTGATTATTATGAAGGTGGAATAACTTAAGCTAACTAAAGCATCATAGTGACAACAATGAAAGTGAAAGATACAGAAAAATATGGAGCCAATTATGAATCTGTGCATAGTACATGACACTCTGCATTAAGCCACACTCATTTATATTACAAGAGAGCCCATGTCTGCTTGCTGTGGGCCTGGTGTAAGGTGCAAAAAAGAACTTTTGAAGATAGCAAAATTGTTCTGTTTTAGTGTGGGGTGGTGGGCTGTGAGAGGCTGCTGGGTACCTGGTTGAGCACAGGCCTCAACCCAGAATACTCTAAAGAGATGGTAGAAGTTCAGCCTTGCTCCTGGGTCCTGGTTCCTTTCACTTATCCACACCTCCTCCCAAAGATAGGTTTGTGGCCTTTGGTCACAGAGCACAGGTAGAGGGCATGACTATAGGCCTCAAGAAATCTCCACATTAATGACATATCTAAAGGCCAGAGGGCATAGCCAATTAAGCATTCCTTCCTAGACCCACCTCCTACCTTACAAAAAATATTTAACCTAGGTCTGCCCTGAGGACTTGGGGTACAGCTTCAACCTCTTTCACCATGACAATAAACTTTTAAAACCATGGATTTCCTCTCATACTTGGGGACCACCATGGAGAACCATAGAAGGGCCTTCAACCAATGAGCCAATGCCTAATCTCCTGCCAGAGGACTTCTCTATGTCCCACCACAGTCCTGCCAACTCAAGCAAGCTAGCTGAGCCAGTCATGACCCAGCCAAGGGAGGTGCCTTGACCAAGAGTCTCCACCACCCAATGGGGCATCTGCTGGAGCTTTTCCCTCTCACCCCTTTCAGCTACGGGTTGGTCCAGCCAGTATGCGCCCATCTCAGTCCCTATGTAACCTCCCAATGGCGCCTGGGAGCACAAGGGCTGAGACAACCCAGTCTTTGGCCAACAGCCTTGGCCCGAAAACTCCCAACCCAAGAGCTCTGCCCTGAGAGACTTCAGACTGGGATCTCCCCATGCCTGGAGTGGAACTCTGTGTGTCCGCCCTGCACCTTGATGTGAACTCAGTCAAATTCCCATGCTTCTGCCTCTAAGCCTCGGTTCCAGCTGCCTGTGGAGACAGACTTGCAGGAACCAAAACTCAGCCCAACAGGACCCACGCCCACGTGCAAGCTACAGTTCCACATTTTAGTTTGATGGTTTCTATTGCTGTGATGAAACACCATGACCAAAGGAACTTGGAACAGGAAAGGATTTATTTTGTTTAAATTTCCACATCATCATACATCATTGAAGAAATTCAGGGCAAGAATAATACAGGGCATGAGCCTGAAGGTACCATCTGATATAGAGTGCATTGCTCCCCAAAATTTGTTCAGCCTATCTTCTTGGCATGCACAACACCACCATCCCAGGAATGATACCCACAATAATCTAGACCTTCCTATGTCAGTCATTAAATAAGAAAATGCCTTACAAGCTTGCTTACGATCATATCTTATTGAGGCACATTGTCAATTGAGATTCTCTTTTCTCAGGTGACTTCTGCCAAGTTTACATGAAAGTAGTTTGGAGAATGGTGCTAGAAAAAAATGTACTTATTTGTTAAAATTCATATTTTTCATGTCATAGTGGGTACAGTTATTTGCAGACTCTAATTTCAAGACTTGAATTTTTAAATTTAATTGTCAAACAATGAGCCACTCTGTTTCAGAAATAAAGGATTGAGTCCTAATAGCTGGTCACCTTTAAGAAAAATACAAGAGACAGTATAATTACTCTTTTTGATTCTCTGTCCCACAAGGTCTAAAAACTTGAGCCAAGGCAGCCTGTACCATCTGGGATATAGGCAAGCAAGGTGGCCAGGAACATATGTCCAATATAGCTCCCCAGTCACCCTTGTCAGGGCATTCAGCATGCTCACAAGTTGACATCATTCTTTGTCTCAGGATTCAAGGATAAGTACTGGAAAATAAGGGACAGGAGAGGATAAAGAATGGGTTAATCAAAACCAACAATGTATAAAAAGCCTTAAAGAAACCCACTAGTTAGTAAGCTTATACTTGACCAATACAAAACACACTCCATATTTTCTTGGTGACCTGAAGTTTTTATATATGTGGTTTTGTTTGTGTGTTTGTTTGCTTGTTTTTTGGTGGGCAGGGGCAATTTTTATCTTATTGGTTTTTTTGTTTGTTTGAGTTTTATGATTTTATTTTACCTTTTTGTTTTGGTTATCATTTTTATTGCTGTTGTTTGGGGGAGAGAGAGAAATAACATGTAGTTGAGTGGGTAGGAAAGTAGGGAGGAACAAGGAGTATTTAATGGAGATGCCTGTTCATATCCTAAATAGAAAGGGAAAAAACAGTGTGAATGTGGGTGGGTGTGGGAAGTGGAGAGGATCTGGAAGAGAAATGATGGGCAAACCATAATAAGAAAATATTACATTAAAAGAATCAACTGTAAGTAAAAATATATTCAAAATAAAATAAAACTTCTCTGAAAAATAATATATGTTTTAAATATCCAGTTCCTTGAGAAAATACAGTCAAAAGGAAATCATTACATAGTATATGACACTTTGGACAAAGCCACTAATTTATAGTACAAAAACCATATATCTGTTTGCCTGCGCCCAGGAGTTGAAGGCAAGGGGCAAAATGAATTTTGGGAGATACAAATTTTCCCTGTTAGTTTTTGATGGTTCTCTTAGTTAGGGTTTCTATTGCTGTGATGAAACACCATGACCCTCTCCCCACAAAAACCATAAGAGGAAAGGGATTATATTTGCTTACATTTTGACATCACAGTCTATCACTGAAGTGAGTCGGAACAAGCTCTAAAGCCTGGCAGAAACTGCAACCAGGAGCTGATGGATGGGTGCATCTTTCTGAAAGCTCCAAATGGCTTACTGAGTCTGCTTTCTTACAAAATTCAGGACCACCAGCCCAGGAGTAGTAACACCCATGATGGACTGGACTGTGAACATCAATAACTAAATTTTTAAAAATGCCCTATAGGGTAACCTACAGCCAAAACTTGTATTTCTTATGACTTACAGTGGGTACATATTATCACATACACACTACTCCAGCAAGATTTTAATTTTTTTATATCAGAAAAAAAAATCAAAAGTCAATAACTCCTTCAGAATTAAAGGACATTACAGATAAATACACTGCATAATCCTGAACATGAGGAAATATCAACAGTGACATGTGCCAGAAAGCTGGCAGCTATGAATATAATATTATTTATAAGTTATATATTAGATTAGATTAGATCATATTAAAAATACCCATTTCTTAAATTTTGTCACTTAGTACAATGCTAGAAAAATGCTTGTTTTTATAAAATATCTACAGACAGTTTAATATTATTTTATCACCCTCATGCTCATTATTAGACTTCTTGACAGAGTCTCACACTACAGCCCACAATGGCCACAAACATAATATTAGACTAGAGTGCCTTCAAACTCATGTACCTATAAAATTATAAGTCTGAACCACTGCATCCAGCAGCTGGCCTTAATAAATATGACTGTCATTATGTGGTTTCTGTTTATCATTAAATGAATCAGATAAATCAGAGACAGACAGACAGACAGACAAAATGATTGTATGGGTTCATTGAAATAGCCTGGCAACTACTCTTTTTATTATTATTATTATTATTATTATTATTATTATTTATTTTAATCATCTTTTTATTTGATATTTTATTTATTTATATTTCAAATGTTATCCCCTTTCCCAATTTTTCCCATCCTCAGAAACTCCCTATCTCATCCCCCCTTCTCCTGCTTCTATGAGGGTGTGCCCCCAACCACCCACCCACCCATTCCTGCCTCCCTGCCCTCACATTCCCCTACACTGGGGCATCAAGGTTTCACAGGACCAAGGGCCTCTTCTCCCATTGATGCTCAACAAGGCCATCCTCTGCTACATATACGGTCCCTCCATGTGTGTTCCTTGGTTGGTGGTTTAGAACCTGCAGCTCTGATTGGTTGATATTGTTTTTCTTCCTATGGGGTTGCAAACCCCTTCAGCTTCTTCAGTCTTTTCTCTAACTCCTCCACTGGGGACCCCATGATCAGTTCAATGGTTGGCTGTGAGAACATCCACCTCTGTATATGTCAGGCTCTGGCAGGGCCTCTTAGGAGACAGCTATATCAGGCTCCTGTCAGCATGCACTTCTTGGCATCCATAATAGTGTCTGTATTTGGTGACATCAACTCTTTTTCAGGTTAATTTTTCTACCTGCAAAAAAAATAAAAAGTTACAACCAACTAACAAACAAACATCAGCTGCATCCTACTTCATGATTGTGATGTCAGAACAATGGGTTATCGAAATGCATTATCCTAGTGATGACTGAGAATGTGTGTGTTTATCTGAGTTCTGTATTTGGTTCTGTGTGTCATTCAGGAAACAGAGAGTGATCCTTTGAGGCTTAGAGCAAAGGGTGTCCATTCTCCAGACACAAGCTTCTCTGTTTACCAGGAAGGACAATGCCTTCTGCCCTGTTAAGTCATATGTCAGAACACTTTCTTCACTTTCAACTTCATCGCTCTGCGCAGCAGGCTGATTTCTGTGAATAAATGATTCAGCTGTTAAGTAGTCACAAATCTTCACAGGAAACAAACAAAGATGACTACTTTCCTTTTTTACCTTTCCTTCACACTGCACACCGGATCAGGGAATTTTCCCAGTCTCTTTTCACATATACAGCCATGGGTTCTAGCACAGTCATCCTCTTGTATATGAATGGAACTTAGAAACGCACAGCTTCCTGTGTGATATACTGAATTCATTACTGCCAAATCACTGTAAATCAAACAAAGTAATGGACATTGATTTACATTTTAAGCTTATACTAATGCAAACCACTATTTTTAAATTATACCTTATTGATGAAAATATGGAAAATATGAAATTAGTAAGTGTATCACTAAAGGCTTTTCATTTTATCTAAATACATAAAAATAGTCTTGGGTCTTTGACATGGCTCAGTGGGTATAGTCTGTTCCCAACAAACCTGACAACCTGAGTTCAGACCCCAGATACTACAGAGTAGAACAGGAGAAGTGACTTCTTCAGCTTCCCTCTAACTACGTATGTGCTGTGATATGTGCACACAATTGTGCACACTTTCACACAAAAATAAATAAATGTAATAAATATATAAATCTGATCACAACCTAACTTCTTATCCATTCCTCATTGTTGATTTTTAATCTCAAATAATACACAGTTTCAGTATAGCTAAGGGATGACTTTAAGGTATGTTTTCCTATGATATTTTTACAATAATGACAATTAAAAAGAAGAAAAAATGTGTGGCATACAAAAAGATCTTCTATGCCTGTGTTTTAAGATAAAGGGATAGAGGGAATAAAGTCTCAAAGGAGGGTTGAAACTGCTGATTTGGTTGACTTCCTCTCCTATACCCTACTCAGAACTAATGAATCTTGACTGAAACAAAGTGATTAACTGACTTCCCTGTATTCAATATTCTTCAATCTCTTCAGGATGACACATGGATACTAAAAATTCTTTCTTGTGAAAAATAATTTAAAATGGAGATATGGAACCTGAAGGGGCCACCTCCTATAGACAGTCAGGACTCATGGTGCAGAGATAAGGATACAAAATCACACACAAAACCTTCAAAGCAAACTCTGTTCTGCCTTCAAGTAGTACAGAGACAAAAGAGCAGAGACTGATGGAATTCCTAAGCGATGATTGAACCAACTTGAGACACTTACTATGGGCAAGGATCAATCTCTGGCACTATTAATGATGCTATGCTATGCTTGCATGCAGGAGCTTAACAAAATTCTCCTCTGAGAGTCTCCACCCAGCAGCTGATTAAAACAGATGCAGAGACCCAGAGCCAAACATCAAAGATTCAGGACTTCTTGTGGAAGAGTTTGGAGGAGGATTGAGGGACCCTTAGCGAGGTAGGAACTCCACAGGAAGCCTAACAGAGTCAACTAACTTGGACCCTTGGGGAATCGCAGAAACTTAAATACAAACTAAAGACCATACATGGGCTGGACCTAGCCTCATGCCCCCCAAGCACATATGTAGCAGATGAGCAGCTTTGTCTTAATGAGGGTCCCTCAAAAACTGGAGCACAGACTGATCCTGACTCTGTTGCCTGCCAGTGGATCATGTTTCCCAAGCTGTTGATATGTTGATGTATGTCTCTAACCTGAGAATTCGGATGGATGAATTAGGAGGATTATAATCAAGGCAGAGTATGCTATGAAGCATAACTCTGTCCTAATATTAATGAATTGTGAAAAATGTATTCAATACATTTATGAGCAGGCAAGGAGTACATTTGAATACAGACTGAAGCTTTAGTAGAGCTAAGACTCCAAAAGTATCAGCAGAGAATTGCAGAGAGTTTTTATCCTAATAGCCAGGAAATGATGACTAATCAATCTATGAAAATTATCATTCAAATACTAAATAATATGTGCAGACAGGTGCAGTGGTGTACAACTCTACTCTCCGCATATGGGAGGCAGAGGAAAAAGGATCAGAATTTGTTGGGTAGGCAACACAGGGATATTGAATCAACCTAGCTGACTGAGAAGCTATGTCAGAGAAGATGAACCAGTTAATGAAATCCACAGCACTCCATAGGGATTAAATGGGAAGGAAATATATCTTCAAAAAGATGGCTCTTTTGAACCCTGGATTTAAGCCGAGAAGTAGAGCATTTAAATTTCCTATTAGAACAAAAGGAGAAGATAGGAATGAGAATACACAACCATGATATGATTATGAGTACAATCAATAGAGCATCATTTAGCATAAGCAAAAAGGAAAAGGCACAGCAGACACTAATTATCCACAGGTACTTATTAAGCACATATTCTGTATCATGAGCTCTTAACTTAACCTCCATAGAGAAGACCACCTAGACTTCTACACAAGAAACACAAGTTAGGCTCACAGCTGCTCACTAGGTTCAATAGAAACTGACAGTATAATAGACAGACAAGTTTCTACACCTTCCCACTGGAAAAAATGTGAATAAACCATGCTAATTAAAGTCAAAGTCTACCATGATCTGATAGTTCATCTGAGCTTGGAGATAAATAGAAGACAATTTCCTTTATTAGCAGGACTTTACCTTCTCCAGATTCCCCACACCTTCAACCTAGGGAAGGTTTGGCCGACCTATAAACTTCCTCCCCTCCTGATAAGAGCACACCAAACAAGTACCTGAGATTCCTGGAATGGCTCTCCATACAAATGAGGCATTCACAGAACTGTAAACTCTAGGCAATAATTTTCATTTACCCTCAAACTCATTCCCATTCCCCAAAGTTTATATATACCATTGTCAACTTGAATGAATATTTGCATGGAAACCACCCCAAATAAATATATGTACACAACAAAGATCATTGAAGACAGCTGCTTCATTGAAGAACATCAGAGAAGGCCTACACCTAAATGAGCTGTAACATTAAGATCCTCATAGAAGGCATCCCATCCCAAGTCAGTGGCAGTGTAATACAGTGGCATCTGGACACCTTGAGAGGAGGAATAGAGATGCCATAGCTGGACTCCAATATGAATGCTACTAGAAAATGCTTGAGGTACTTACAGAAGCCTTTGACCACCAGATATCCTTACTAGCCCAGCCCTACCAAGCACACCATCAGCAAGGAACAGTTCTGAAGCACAATCAGGGTCCACAAAGATCTCTTAACCAGAATGCAGGATCGTCTCAGCCCTTGGCACCTTATCCAAATGATACCACCTGTCAATTTCACTGTTAGGCTACAAACAAATTTATTAACTCTACGATCAATCTCAGTGGAAAACAGCAGCAATCCTGAAGCTTAGTTACAGAGGTAGGTGGATTGGAGCTACCTAGGTGATATGATCCTCCTTTAGAAAACCAAAATTAATTATAATATATTAATCTATATGATTTCAACCTATTACTATAA
This sequence comes from Mastomys natalensis, assembly GCA_021653895.1. Classification (NCBI taxonomy): domain Eukaryota; kingdom Metazoa; phylum Chordata; class Mammalia; order Rodentia; family Muridae; genus Mastomys; species Mastomys natalensis. Next base: position 95,810 of record JAJTUV010003451.1, on the reverse strand, counting down.
CTTGTAAAGTCATCTATTCTCTGACCTTCTCTGTGACAACTACCCTGAGAAAAGAGAAGATATTTTCTGCAGACTTGGAATTTAGATGTCCTCATGGGCAGGGCCACATTTAAATAGAAATAAACAGACCTGCTATGCTCCCAGGCACTGAATGAAAGATTCCTGAGAAAGTTACCACTGTGGGTTTCATGGATAAGATAGTTTCTTCATTCACTGTAGAAGAAATCCAATAGATACCACAAAGAAAGTGATATCATGGTTAAAAACCACCAGAAACAAATAGAACTTCAGACACTAACACTACCATAACATACCTGTAAAATAAGTATGGTTGAAATCCTTCAAGAGAAAAAGGACAGGACAAAGTCACACCTGCCTTCATAACAGCCCCTAAGAGACAGAGTCATAAGGATCAAGACTTCAAGTTCAGCCTTGATGACATGAATCCCTTTCTCAAAACAACAACAACAAACAACAAAATCAATGAGTTTTAAATGCTCTAAAGGCAGCTTAAAATTTTAGCCAGATTGCAAAGTTATTTAAGACAAACATAGAATTCTTGGGGAGATATTTCAATATTTAATTTTTCTAAAAAACAGCAAAAAGAAAAAATAAATAAATAATATGTAATATATAAGTCAAAGGGGAAATCTAGGTGTTAAAAAATCGTACATGGATGAGTCCTAGAGGATGAGAGTAGAAGATAAAGGGTAGATAAACCAAAACCAAGGATGTATGAAAGGACCTCATTGGAACCCACTAGATAAAAAGCTCATTGTAATCCAAACAAAACAGACCAGGGTTTTTTTTGTTTATTTGTTTGCTTGGTTGGTTGAGTTTTTTGTTTTGATTGTTTTTTGTTTTGTTTCTGTGGTTTTGGGTTGTTTGTTTGGTCTTACTATTTTCTTCTATTGGTATTTGTTTGTTTGTTTGTTTGTTTGTTTTATTTGAATTTTACTTTTTCTAGGTTTCATTTGCTGGAGAGAACATTCAAAGAACATGAGTTAAGGTGGCTAGGTAGGTAAAAACAATCTTGGAGAATAAAGGATGTGAAAAATGTAATCAAAACATATGCTATGAAAACTATAATTTAAAAAATCAAAATATAACTTTAAAAGAAGTTAGAACCACAAAAAAAGCATGACTTATTACATGAAAATCAAAGTAAGAGTCAAAGGGTACATTCAGAGGAATTATTGGTCAAAGAGAATACAGAGGCCTCCAGAACATCATAGGCTATTAACATTGCCCTGACCATCTTATTACTGACCACAAGTACATGCTAACAACCTATTGGTGACGACCCTACACAATTGGATGTCAGGACATAGAGAAATCCATCACAACTCAATCAGAAATCATTTCCCCCTAGGTTGGCTTTCAAAAGGTCAGAAGGTCTTTAGCAGGGTACAGGAGAGAAAAGATATGAATGATCCTACCCAGTATGAAGGCAAAGTGTGTCAATGTTATCATTGTTACAGAATAACTAGCTACTGTCTTACTGAGTTGAACCTTTACCACACGAGAAGTGTCATGTTTGGAGTTATAACACAAATCCATAGACTATTACTGTAGAGGTCACAAGCTCTAGGGTGAAACCTGCTACCATCACTTTGCTTAGTGCTCGGGGAATCAAATTGCATTCTTCATATTTGTGTTTATGCCTGGGCTGCTCTTGGCCTTCATCAGAGAAGCATCTTTTTGCAGTTGGCAGTACAGAGCTGTAGAACAAGTCAAAGTGCTGATGAGAAGAGAATATGCATTAAGCCATAAGAGGACAATTTCATGAATCCCTTCATCCAAACACCATCTCTAAGACTCAGGGAACATCATAAAAGAAACAAAAAATATAAGAGCCAGAGGAAGAGAAAACTCTGTGAAATGCTGCCTTCTGGACGTGACAAGAATATCCCACCAGCTGTGGTTACCCATGCGAGACTTACACGTGACCAAGTCATCCCAAATCCTGCATAGATGAGGAGGACCCTCTGTCCTTAATGAATTTCTATTGTTAGGTGACAGCTGCTGGAAAGGAGAGATTTATTCTTTATTCAGGGTGTGGCCACTGGTGGTTTCCTAGCTTCAGGGAAGCCCTAGAGCCATGCACCTATGAACAGTTATTTAAGAAGACATGTGCTAGAAGTGAACATGTTAGGGCACATGCAGGGGAAGCTTGATGGGGCAAGAAGAGGATGGACATGATCAAATTTCGTTCTGTATATGTATGAGATCGCTTTTTTCTTCATTAATATTACAATTTATTCTTGGTGGTTTTTCAAGGCAGGGTTTCTCTCTGTAGCCCAGGTTGTCTTGAAATTTGCTCAGCAGGTCCAGGCTGAGTTTGAAAGTTAAAGTTCTACCTACCTCTGCCTCCCATGTCCAGGTAAAAAGCATGTTTCACTACAAGTCAGACGCCTTTCAAAGAGATGACTAGATAAAGATATACTATTAATAAAATCAATGAACACTTTTCTACCACACCAGAAATGAATATAATACAGTACCATGACAGAGAATGTTTTGTGTGTGTGTGTGTACATAAACCAAAACACCCAGTGAATGTAAAGAGCTACTCATATCATTGTATCTGTCAGAATGATCTGCTCACTCTATGTCACCTAAGCTTTTAACTTTCTTATGCCCTGTGCATATTAAAACACCAAACCATGACCTCATTCAGTATTGCATTACTACTTGTCAGCTTCTAGGTAATTCCACTTCCTTGTCTCACACTTGCTCAAACACCAACTTATGCAAGTTGCTCTTACCAGTGAGAGCCATTGAAAATGAGGAACGAACACTGTGAAATGAGTGAAAAACCTTTGTATACAATCCTCTCAACTCCTCCACCAGTGTTAGAGTGTGAAGTGCTCTCAAAACTCACGATTTAGATGGGCCATCTCCAATCCAGTGCCATTCCCTTTTGATTTTATTATGGATCAACCCAATCTAGTAGCTATGTGGATAAAATTGGGGCTTAAGGAACTTCTGTAAAGAAAATAATACATCTTATGATAAAATTTCCATCAGTTTGGTATGAGAACAACCAGGAAACTTCCAAGCTATTCCCATCAGTTGTCTGCTGCCCTGCCCTCCAGCTCTTCAGTAGGTCCATGTTTATCTTCTAAGGTGATTTAGCAAGAGTTTTGATAAATGTCAAAACCAATGTCACTTTCATAAGTTATTTAAAATGGTAGCTTCAGGGGTCTAGTGGTACATAGTTCATTAGGTAATTTATGACTGTGTTTCTTACACAAAGTCTCACTGTGCAGCAAAGGCTGGTCATGAATTTTAAGTCCCCCTGCCTCAGATCCTCAAGTACATACTACACACTGGCTCATTAAATAATTTCTGACACTTTATAAAATTATTCAAATGCTTTTTCCCAATAAGTGCAGAAGCATGTGGGAAGTATTTGTCATAAATGATGCCCTCTCTCAAATTATTGAGATGAAATATCTTGTGAGAAAGCTGTATATAAGCTCCAATCGTCAGAGAGAAAGTCTTTCTGTAGTTTGGAACTAGAAGTGACAGAACTAAGGAAGAGATGGAAAGACACCCGGAATACTTAGTATGTTTTACATGTGACAACCAAGTAACATAATGTCACATTAAATTTAAGAATATACATTATAGTACACATTTAAATTTACAATGTATATTGTATCTTATTTAACTTTATAACATTAGCTTTCATTGGAAATTATAATAGTGTTATAGATTAATAATGTTATAATTGTTAAGTACATATTAAATTGACATATCTTTGACCATGTTCTAAATGACAAAGTTTCAACATAATCCTGCAAGGATTTCTACATAAGAATATAATCTACATATTTAAAGAGATTTCCTTAGTAATAAACATAAACAGACAATGTCAGTATCTTGGCTACTGTGGTTTTGTTTTTAGAAACTATTATTAAACTAGTTTCTAAAAATGAATATTTTATAACACAGAAAATATTATGAAGTAAATATTATGGACAGATTCAGTGAAATCGCCAAGAGTTAACTGGTACACTTATTTAGTTGCGTGGTTCTCACATTATTTCTAAGTTGGAGATACACTCAATGGTTAATTACTCTGCCACTTGTCATACAATTACTCATCTCAAGAAGTGTCAGTCCTGGGTTCCAAAGACCAAACCTTAAGCATCTGCCTCTGGGGCTTTACTTCGCTCTCTATGGAGACACATAACTGTCAGTCACAGGTTATGCTGAATGAAATGGTTAAGCTTCATCAGGGAAAGACATGTTTCTCTGAGGCACTCTGATGCAGACTTCTGAGGAATGGAGGAGACTGCAAACACCCAACTGACTCTCTAGCAACAAATCTCTTAATAGTGATAGTGAGTTCTGACATTTAAAATGGGAAGCAGGAATGAGTCAACTAGGAAATTCTTACTGCACAGATTTGCTCCCATTACAGAAACACCACATACAACCCATGAAGGACTTTCCTTTTTGAACACTTTCCTGAGCTCATATCTCATTATCTATGGGTTAGAGAGAGAATCTAAGGATAAAGAAACATCTAAGAGTCTGTGTTACCAGTTCATCCTCATCATCTATCTTAAGAAGAGATAAGCTGCGGGCCTGGAAGTTCTGAATACATCCACTCCACTGTTTTTTGTCCAGGATGAAATAAATATTTATACCACAGCAGAACCAGTGTCCCTCCACTCGTTTGCCTGAAACAGAGAAGAGAATGGTAACTTCCTATTTTCTGATACTATCCAAGTGATGTTTTATTATAAACATCTATAGTAAGCAAATTTCCACAGTTTTCAGAAAATGAGTTGTGGAATCCCAGAGACTCTGCACACCCATGCCTGTGCAACCTTTTATCACAGAGAATATGCAAACAACTTGAGGGTCTTCTGTGAATGAAAAAGTAGAAAAAAATGTAGCACATATGCTAAACAGAATACTATTTAGCTATAAAAGGAAGTAAAGCCTGCCAGGAAGGACCATTTACGGCTATAACCCCCACACTCGGAAGAGTGAGGTTGGTGGGTAACCACCAGGGTACAGTCATCCTAGGCTGAGTAATGAATTCCAGGACAGCCTGAGCTATTAGTGAGTTTCATGTCAGCCAAGGCTACACAATGAAACTAGTCTCACACCAAAAGCCCTAAAAGAGAGATCCTGACCAATGTGAGCAGTGTTTCCCAGGCAACTCCTGCCTGCTGCTCACTTAGTGTTAGGACACTATATGAGAATACTGATCGCTAAAGAAACAGCAGTGTCTTTGTGATCTTTCTGCTTTCTCAGAAGTATGCAAGAAAGTCCTTCAGAGAAGCATGAATGAATTTGAGAATATCATGCAACGTAAAGCACACCAGTCCCAGGACCATATATTTCTAACTCAGCCCAGACATAAGAAGTTTAGAAGGCTTTGAGACACAGGTTCAGGAGTTGGGAATGAATGCTTGCTGCTCAGAGGCAGTTACTTGGAGGATGGAATTCTAGATCTGCAGTAAGGCACAGTGCCCACAGGGTCCATATGCTACTGTACACTTAGAGCTGTGCTGTAGTCTCTGCTAAATGCTCTTAAGAGACACATTAAGAAGTTTTGAAGATGATTGTCTGTTCTTTTCATTGTGGTGATACCTTCAAGAGTCATGGCCAAATGTGTCAAGTTGAGTACATTAAAATGTGTGTAATTATACGGTCACAACATTGCAATATGATTATTTAGTTGGGTGAATTGTTGGGGATGAGTAAGCTCTATTAGCAATTTTTATCTCCATCCTTTGTTTTTGTGTAAAGAAGTTTCACAATGTAGCTCAGGCTGGCCTAGAATGTTCTGGGCTGATTAGAGAGTGCTCAAATTTAGAAATCACCTGCCTCAGCATCATAGACAGAAGCATTAAAACATCATCCTATCATTTAGTAACTGATACATATTTTATTTTAAAATAATAACATAACACATACTTCATGAGTCTGGAATAAGAATATATTGCAGATTTTTTTCTTTTTATGTATTGTAGAAAAACTTTAATCCAAATATGGGCTTTCTACCCCACCTTAACCATTTAGATCCCAGATAGAACACACACACACACACAACAACAACAACGACAATGACAAAAACAACTTCTATAATTATAGTAATCCTTAATCAGAACAAGAGCTAGGCAGATATCTATTCACTAATTTCAATTAACCAAGTCACATGGACATTACTTTAATATTCTTAACCCATAGCTGTTAGTATTCTGTCTAAACTCCACATCCACAGTTATCTGGCAACAGCCAGGTGTGCTCCTCCCCACAGTTACCCTGGCAAACGTCAGGAAGGCCTGGCCCACTATAAAAGGGGCTGCTTGCCCCTTCCTCTTTCTCTTGATCTCTTGATCTCTTGCCTCTAGCTCCTCTCTGTCCATTCACCCCTCCCCCTTCCCTTCCCCCTCTCTCCACATGGTCATGGCCAGCCTCTCTTACTACTCTCTCTCTCTGCCTCTACTACCCTCCTGGCTCCCCTCCCCATGCCCTGAATAAACTCTATTCTATGCTATACCGATTTGTGACTTGTCCCTCAAGGGGAAGAGATTCCTCTTCATGGGCCCTCTGAGACATCCCCTTCCCCCATACCTCTCCACACACCCACAGAACATATTTCTTCTCTTTATAATAAGAAAAAGGGAGGTATGTTGGTATCAGGCTCTGAACCCAGTGACATCACATCTAGGCAACCCCCACTTCATTGCCAAGGCAACTGCATACATTCCCAGAATCCACCTGGCTACTCACATTTACCTGGAGAGGCTACATCACCACTCCATATAAAACAGGCAAAACTCCCTGACCTCTCTCTCTCCTCTTCCTCTCTCTTCTATCTTCTTCTTCTACTTCTCCCCCACCCCATCTTTGCCCTATCTCCTGAATAAACCCCACTTGGAGCTGTTTAGTCTGGTGTGATCTGTTCTAAGCTGCGCCCAGATGTCTATCAATGGCAGCTTCTCCTCTGTTCACCTTTTTCTTTCCCCACATGATTCTCTTCTGACCCTTAGCCCTGAAACCCTAAGCCCTGACTATGTGTTTGGGGCGGTGGGCTGTGAGAAGCAGTGGGCACCTCTTTGAGCACAGGCCTCGGAACCCAACCCTGATGGGACAGAAGGCATTCAGCATCGCTCCTGGATCCTGGCTCTTTACACTCAGTCTCATCCCCCCACAGCCCTCCCACAGAGAGGTCTATGGCCATCTGTCATGTAAGAATAGTGCCTCAGGCTCTCCCACATGTAGAGAGACATCTCCAAGCTCTCAGACCAAGCCAATAGGGGTTATCTGCTGCCAGACTAACACCACTCCAAAACTGTATATAAGGCCCCTATTCAGGAGAAGTATAGGTGTGTGAGAATCATCCCGTTGTCCTAGAGTTTCTGTAACAAGAGCTGTAACACTAGAGTTGTAACACTTGGAAGAGATCTGCTTTCCCAAAATGCCTTCGGGACCCTCCCCTCCCTGCCAGATAGCCAGTGCCTCACCAGCACAGCCCAGATGGCTCAAGGCAAGAGACAAGTGCAGCACCTGGGAGTAGAGGCAGCTGCGGAGACAGTAGCAGACCCTCCCTGCTTGCACCCTGTCCCCAGCCGGGCCGAGATCGTCATGGGTCACCCTCCAGAACAGGGACCCACATATGTGTCTTCTGCCAAGCTATAGGTTGTCAGCATTTTTATTCACAACTCAAAAATTACTTGGGAGCAAGGTCACATAGAGTTACTTGGGTCTATAGGTGGAACCTCTCATCACAGATCTTGAACTTAGCATTGCAATACATTAACAGACAAAACTTCAACATTCACATTCTTTATGCTCTACCAATTTTAAAGATATTATTACTCATTGATTAATGATAATTGTCAACTCATACTATCACAACGTAATGAAATTATATGCAAAATATATTTGTAAATAAGTCATGAAGAAATATTTAATGACTGACAAACTGTGTCATTTAAACTGTGTGCCCACACTCATGAATCTTAATTAGTGATGCCATTAATGATGCCAAAATGATAAAAATGCCTTGTCACACTGAACATTTTGTACCTTACATAGTGCCTAGAGATTCAGATTTTCTAATAAACCAAAACAACCTGAATTCTCAGGGGTACAGACTTGCTGTTCCCTCCCTTGGGAGCCAGAACAGCCACTAGGTTTTCAAATTTGTAAGATTCTCCTAATCCAAACAGAGATTTCTAGGGTTCTAGGGCCCTACATGAAATAAGAAACCCCAAGCCATTAAACTACAGATCACCAGCATCATAAGCTAATTGACTTCAAAGCATCTGAAGATAAAGTCTATGTAACTCTTTTTCAGGACCCCTTCCATGTCTGTGCGCTATAAGCTATCTAAAACAATTTTGCTCTCTCCATAACATTTGTTCTGTTCTTTATTGAGGGAGTGAAGACAGTCATTAACAGCATCACACTCTAAAGACTTATTTCTCAAGTTTCTTCCTTTAAGGAGCTGTCACATTTCATGGACTGGTACTCTTGACAAAGATAGTTTAGAGTTTCCTAAAATTGATGTCTTTCTTCACTATTCTGAAAAACTAAAATTAGTAGCAGATATAGCACAAAAAAGTTTATAAAAAGTAAAAAATAAAATTTAACGTTATAGAAACTTTAATGGTAACAATCAACAAATATCAATTTTTAATTTCTATTTGGACATTTAGAAAATAACACATTAACTATCTCTTCAATATCTCTCTATAGACAACTTCAATGTAAAGTACATAAAATAACTAAATAATATTACGATGTAAGTGCAGTATCTTCTGATTGCTTCATTTTTTCACATCATAAGACTTACAAGTATGTAAATACCTAAATAAAATAGTTGAGAAACCTGAAATACCATGGAAATTTGTACTAAGCAACATGAAATAATATCACAGTTACCATTGGAGCAGACAGACTACTCACAGTAGGAGAAACAATAATATTCAGATATGCAGTTGTATTTCAGTTCAACCTGTCAGTGGTTTCCTCTAAGGATTCCATGTCAACAAATGAAAGATAAAGGTGAAGCTCCAGAGCTTCTAAATTCTGTACACAGGTTCAGTCTTTTCACTTAAGCATGTCCTCAAAATATGCTGGGGGTAGAATCCACAAAATAGCATAATTTATTTTGTACATCTCTTTCTTACAGGATGTCTATGTCAGATTTATTGGGACTTGAGTTTCAAAAGCAGAATATCACAAATACATCTACTATCAGAAGAAATGTGATTATGAATAAGATAGTGCCCCGGAGTCACTATAATGAACCCGGGAATCGGGGAGGACTAAGAAATAAACAAAAAGAAACTTACAAACAAAAAGAAATTCCAGACTGCCTGGAATGTCCCCTGGTGACACATAAGATAATGAACAAGTATGAAACTTCCTGTACAATTAGTATCTACTGGCGTTATGTAGGCGACTTATATATTAGAATTACTCACTGTAAATCAGCCACACTGAGACTGCCATCATCAGAAGTAAGCAAAGGACCCCAGAGTCACTGCAATGAGATGAGGGAAACTGATCATTCCTAAAACTTTAAAAATGGCAACAGAATCATTACCCTGACCATTCCATGTTCCACTACCAGCCATGACCTGAGGCATTATAAGAAACAAAGGAATAATAAACTCTAATGTTTTACATAAAATATCAGATACAAACTAACTCCTAAGTTAAGGTTTTGGGAACAGCTCAGAAGACAGGATGGAAGGATTGTAAAATACAGAGACTCAGAACATCTGCTGCAAGACAAGGAAATTATAGTCAGGCAATCTCAAGAATATGGTAACCTAAGAAAGACCTGAACAAACACATAAGCAGCTGACATGACAACACAGATAGGAAATATCCACACAGTCCAACTCCTAGTTGAAAAATGACAGGAAATTGTTGACAACTGCAGAAAATAAATCTCTCCTAGGGATGAGAGCCAATGTGGATATCTATTATCGGTAGTCAGCTTTAAAAACATATAAATGAGACATACAAAAAGCTCTCACAAATTGCATTAACATATTGTGTGTGTACATTTTTCTATATGCAAATACATAACTAATAACTAAGGGGAAAAAGAATAGAGACAATAAATTAAAATAGAAGGAGGGGTGAGAAGTACTGGAAGGTCAGCTGTTAGAAGGGGAAAAAGCATGTGATAAGAAGGGATTAAAGATGATCTGAGTAAATTACTAACAATGTATAAAATAATGAACCTCATTGCTTTGTAAAATTAATAAATTCTAGTAAAGTGTAAAATGAAAACATCAAGTCATAAACCCGTTCTGTATACACCTTATGTGTAGAATCAGTCCTTTACATTCAGATAAATTTTGCCCGTTCAGTCTTGAAATCTCATTTGACCTGACTCACCCAAAAGGCAGCTGGAATCACCGGCTTGTGCTGCCTCATCCAGGTGACATGCTTTGACAATTTTATCTTTAAAAGCAAAAAGCACTGAAGGCATAAGTAAAATGCAAGTACGAAACCTCAGCCTGCAATGAACAGCCCACCCAGAGATAGTAGGGCAGTATGAAAAGGAAGATCAATTACTTGGCTTGGGAAACTGGTAGCCAGTAATGAATCATCTAGAGCTGGACTCTGTAAGAATCCATCCATACAGGATTCCTGGCAGGAAGCTCATTTTTTGTCCATAATGTCTGTTTTCCTTGGGACAATGAGATATTTATCCTTTGCATTTGAGGTCTTGAATCTAGGGTCTCACTTCTAATTATCACATCAGACAAGCAAAAACGTTCAGTTTCCAATTTTTGAACAGGGAATAGAATCCGGCTGGTGCGACGCCTTTAATTACATTCATGAAGAGCAAGAGTGAGTTCCATAAGAGATAACAAAAAAAAAAAAAAGAGAACAGGAAATTTAGCTCTCCCCTTCTGGCTGTTGATGATGATGATAAGCATTGAAGTTTGATGAGACACTTGAAATATCTTTTTTTATGAAAACCTTTGGTTTTTGTTTCATTTTGGGTTTTTATTATCTTTAATCTCTTTACAGTCCAATCATCCCCTCTCTTTTTATGCCTCCAACAGTTCCTCATCCCATTCCACATTCCCCCAACCCCTGTCTCCCAGAGGATGACCCTTTCCAGCTTTTTCCTAATTCAACCACAGGGTCATTTATGTTGTGTTCCTTTAGAAAATCCCATGTTCCTTAACAATGAAGTGTGTCCTTTCTAATGGACAAACTACTTTATTTTCCATATTTGATAAAAAAAAATCTAAATCCTAATGGTTTCTCAAATTCATAAAAATTTATTCAAGGTGGACAAGGTGGCTCACAACTGTAATCTAGAACTTGAGAGGCTGAGCTAGGAGAATCAGACATCTGGACCACCCTTTGCTACATACACAATTAAGTCCTGTCCTGGCTACCTGAGATGCTGGATTTAAAAGCAAAAATAAAGCAAAGCAAAAAACAAATGAAATTACACTCATTTTTCAGTCTTAAATGTTCTGTTGTAAAATAGCTTTTAAGTCCTCACTTCTTCCTTCCTCTTACTCCCACTGACAGTCTGAAGTAAGGCAAGGACAGTTCTCAACGTCTGGAGAGTACAATGCATATGGAGAAGAGCATTCACCTTTATGGCTGACTTCTCTGGACCCCTGAGTATTCTCAGGCCTGATTGGATTCTGTGACTCTGAAAAAAAACTCAAAACATCTTGAGTTTGAATAAGTCACCTCCTGACCACTCATCTTGGAAGGAAGCAATGTAGGTTTAAATCAAAACCTTACCTTGGGATGATATCTAGGTAAGGAACAAATTAAAATGTTCTAGTTTAGAACATCCAGAATTTGATACTGGGGTGGGCTAGAAGTTAATTGACTCATTTTAGAACCTGAACTCTGTAAAGAACATGAGCGTCCACAAAATGTAAAATATATTTGAGCTAGTGGACACATCAAAGATTATTAGGAGGCATGGGGGGGATCAAATTGACAAATAAAAGATTGTCTAGTGACAGGGCCATGACAATGTTTGACAAAACTGGTGCCACTAAAATCAATGACACACTTTTAAACTACTATTAAGAAGTAACAACTATTCAAAACTTGCTGAAACTAAATCTTTTTGCCTTTAAAGCATTTGTAAATATTGTGATATACACATGGATATAAAATGTTCTTGTCCTTTGACCATGTTTACCAAATCTAGTTGGAAACATCACCATAGGGATTATCTGAAATGATAAAGCAGGGAGTTAACCTTTCATATTCCAGATGTGAAATGAAAGTCTCCTGGACTAAAGCCCAAACACCTATATTCATAATCCCTAATTATTCCATGGACCTGTACTTTTCACAAAGAATGGTATAGGGCATTATGTTGGTAGAGGAGCCTATACCAAACTAAAATTGCAGGCATAATGGTATATGACTTTTGTGCCAGAATTTTGGGAGGCAGAGGCAGAAGAATTTTTAAAGTCACTACATCTATAAAGCAAAATTTCAGAGCCAGGATTACACAGAGATTATCTATCTCAAAACAAAATTAGAAAGAAAGAAATAAAATCTGTAAATAGGCACCATAAATATCATAAACTATTCATTCTAATGATAACAATCAGTCTAGAAATCATTAAATAGGAAAAACTTATAGTTTACATTGCTTCTTCCACTAAACATTATTTGAATATCACCAATAAACATAGGATATTAAAATCATTTGCAGTGGACTCTATTCACTTCTACTACATCTCATATTTTTTTAATTTGATGAGATTTTCTAAATTCATTTACATTTTCACTAATTTTCTTAGAAAAAGGCAGCCTCCTATTACAGAAATCAACTAATTACTAAGAAACTAAGTAAACAGCTTGAATTAATTACAAGATAATTAAATCTACCGATCATTCTTTTATTTCACACACAGAAAAACATTGCCCACCAAGAGAAAAATACCTGTTTTGAAGCTGAACTCCAATTTTTACATGCAGTCTTAATGCAATTCTAAAGTGATCAATGAAATGTCTTTCCTATTTATGTCACTGTCATGCAGCCATTTGTAACTAAATGCCATTTCTATAGAATAAGTATGATCAGAGGATAGGGAAATATGAGGGAATCAAAGTGGCTGTTACCTGTACTCCAGCAAGTGGATGGAACCAATGATGGAGGACAAATTGTCCTCTCCAATCCTGTGTCCCTTCAGATGTCCCAGTGAAACACAGAAGAGTGTCCCTTCTGAATTATACTCCAGCTCTTAAAGTTCTGCCCCTCCTCTTAACCAACGTGAAAAGAGGAAATTGTAGGCTGAGAGTTGATACTGACAGACAACATGAAATAAGCATTCCTGAGTCTAAAGGATCTACATTTCATAAGCTGCTGATTCCTGTTCATAATCATAATTTGATGAATGAAAGGAAACAGGAAAATACATTAAAGGAAGCACTGCCAATATCTTTAACTACAATGTAGTTATAAGTAAAAGAAGCCAGATGACTGAAACAACTCTACATAAACATATGGGTATAAAGGATAAATGGGATAACTCCTTTTGTTTTTGAAATGTGCTGACCAAAAGACAGTGTATATTAGGTACGGCTTTAAGACCATCACACTTCCATTGTGGTTTTCCTGCTGTATTCTGAGCTACTTTGTAATAAATACATAATTTTTACAACGAAAGCTGATGTCATTCGATCTTAAGTGGATTAATTGCAGTCATTTCAATGAGGCTCTGCAATGAAATCCAAGACCTATTGCATGCCCCTCAGAGCTGTTAGAGGAAGTACATGCTGATCCTCTGAGGGTTTTCTTGAAAAGTTGGTTTGTCTTTTTAGTGATGCTTCAGACAGGGCCATGTTTTATAAGGAATAGGGGCCTGAAACTCACTATGAACCCTAGGCTGTACTCACACTCACTGTCCTCCTGACTCGTCCTCCTCAGTGTGTGCATCACACTCCTGCAGTCTCGGTTAGCATGGGCAGAAGAATACTCAGAAGTTTAAGAACAGTTAATCTACTACATGCTGAGTTCCAGGCCACCTAGAGCTATTAAGGAGACCTTGTCTCTAAAACAACCCTCGAATCTGAGAGCAGGTGGATAAGTTAAGTCTGTCCATCCTGCTCAGTCTTCTACACATGCCTATGGGTACTTTCCCTCTTTACTTTTGGGCATGAGTTGGCAAAGGAGAATACTCAACCAAAATGATGACACCTGACCTGAGATATCCATCTTCAAAACGTCTGAGCCAAAATTAGTCTCTTTTCATGATAAATACTCAGTCTATTGCTGTGATACAGCAACTATAATAAACAGACATACACAGTGAGCTAGGTTCTGTATCAGATCATGTCAAAAGGTGAATGATTGTTAGTATTTTAGATTTATTGCAACAAGTAGTGACAAGTATTCAGTCAAGGCTGTGAGGGATTATATTTTCTAGGTCAACTGTGGTAGGAAAATCTACTCCTTGTAGCTGGCACCATTTTACAGGACTAGATCCCAGACTGTACAAACAGAAAAAGCAGGCTCACTACAAACTCTCATTAATCACTCTCTGGTTCTTGCTACTGAGGAAATGTGAGCAGGTACCTCAAGCTGCGCTGCAGAGACTGTCTCTCTGGTGAAGGACTATAACCTTGAACTGGGAGCAAAAGCAATCTCTTTATTTCCTAAGTCATTGTTTTTTATAAGAAAAAAGAAATTAAGATACCTGAAGTACAGGTGTTTTTAAAGAATGGGATATAGAAAGTAAATACAAGAGACCTGGGAAATCCATAGCAATAGTAAAGTATTCCTCTTAAAAGCACCATTGATGACTGTGGATCTAGTGTTGGACATCAAACAACCCACTGAATTGTTAATGTTCTTGAGACATTTTTTTTCTTATTTTGAATCCTTATTTCTGAATTGAGGCTGTCATCCCCAAGACAGAAACTGGGCAAATGCATGTCCATATATTTTCATGCTGTGTGTCTTCTCTCACTCATAATCTGTAAACATCTATTCTAAATCTATTTCCCTCCTCTCTGTTACAGCAGAATGGACAACAGGAATGGTGGCACAGTGCAGTTGACAAAGGATGACTATAAAGTGAACAGAAACTGATTCCAAAGTCAAGATATTTCAGTTTTAGGACAAGGCAGAATAATATCCAAAAAAAAAAAAAAAAAAACTCTAAACAAAGAACAGCTCAAGTACTACCTTCTTTTTTTTCTTTTTTTTTAAATTTCTTGTTTTATTGAATATTTTATTTACATTTCAGATGTTATCCCTTTCCCCATTTCCCCACCCAGAAACCCCCATCCCATCCCCCATGCTCCTGCTTCTATGAGGATGTGCTGTTTGTTACAAGACAGTTACATTAGAAAACAGAGTCCTTTCTGGTGGAATTGGTTGACACTCCCACTGTGGTTTTTTGGTCAAAATTCAGTACAAAACAGGAAGTACAGAACTGGATGACAAAGAGATATAAAATAGAAAGGTAAGAAACTGAAAAAATGGTTTTCATTTTTATGAAATTTACTTTCTAAATTCACATTTGTGCAAAAATCGATCATATGCACATGAGCATGAATCTATATTCAAATATATCTTGGCCTTCCTGGTTCCCTTGCTAAAAAGGGCATTTTAGTTTGGTAATCACATGTGCCCACTCACTCAAGATGAGACAGCAACCTGGAAGCTGTGTCCTTCAGTGTGGTCACACTCAAACCGTTTGTTTACATCTTGAGTCTTCAGCAATGGTTTTATAACTTTTCTTTTTAATTGGATATTTTATTTTCCATTCAGATGTTATTCTATTCCATTACCCATTTCCCTTACCCAGGAAACCCGTATCCCAACCCCCTCCTCCTGCTTCTATGAGGATGACCCCACACCCACCCACCCACTCCTACCTCCCCACTGTGAATTCCCCCACACTGGGGCATCCAGCCTTCAGGGACCAAGGATCTCCTCTCCCACCTATGCCAACAAGGCCATCCTCCCCTACATATACGGATGGAGCCAAAGGTACCTCCCTATTGTGCCCAGGCTGGTGGTTTAGACCCTGGGAGCACTGGTTGGTTGGTATTGTTGCTCTCCCCATGGGGCCAAAAACCCTTTCAGCTCCTTCAGTCTCCTCTTTAACTCCTCCTCCATTGAGAACCTCATTATCAGTTCAATGGTTAGCTGTGAACTTCCACCTCTGTATGTTAGGCTCTGGCAAACCTCTAAGGAGACAGCTATGTCAGACTCCTGTCAGCATGCACTTTCTTGCATCCACATCACCCTCTACCTTTGATGACTGCACATGGGATGGATACCCAGGTGGAACAGTCTCCAGAGGCCCCTCCTTCAGTTTCTATCTCACACTTTGTCTCCATATTTGCTCCCATGAGTATTTTGTTACTCATTCTAAGAAGGACTCAAGCACTCATACTTTGGTTTTTCCTTTTCATGAGCTTCATGTGGTCTGTGAGTTGTATCTTGAGTATTTCTAGTTTTGGGGTTAATAGTCAATTATCAATGAGTGAATACCATGTGTGTTCTTTTGTGATTGGGTTATCTCTTACAGGATGATATTTTCTAGTTCATCCATTTGCATAAGAATTTCTCGAATTCATTGTTTTTAATAGCTCAGTAATATACCATTGTGTAATGTACAACATTTTCTATATCCATTCTCTCTGTTGAAGGACATCTGGGTTCCTTCCAGCTTCTGGCTATTGTAAATAAGGCTGCTATGAACACAATGGAGCATGTGTCCTTGTTATATGTTGAAGCATATTCTGGGTTGATTCCCAGGAGTGGTATAACTGGGTCCTCAGGTAATGTTATGTCCAATTTTCTGAGGAACTGCCAGACTTAATTTCCAGAGTGACTGTATCAGCTTGCAATCCCACCAGCAGTGGAGGAGCGTTCTTTTTTCTCCACATCCTCACCAACATCTGCTTTCACCTGAGTTTATGATCTTAGCCATTCTGACTGGTGTGAGGTGGAATTTCAGGTTTGTTTTGATTTGCATTTCCCTGATGACTAAGGATGCTGAACATTTCTTTAGGTGCATCTCTAGCATTTGAATTTCTTCAGCTGAGAATTCTTTGTTTAGCTCTGTAACCCATTTTTTATAGAGTTATTTGATTGTCTGGAGTCTAATTTCTTGAGTTCTTTGTATATTTTGGATATTAGCCCTCTATCAGATGTAGGACTGGTAAAGATCTTTTGCCAATCTGTTGGTTGCCATTTTATCATATTCACAGTATTCTTTGCCTTACAGAAGTTTTGCAATTGTATGGGTCCCCATTTGTCAATTCTTCCTCTTAGAGCATTAGCCATTGGTGTTTTGTTCAGGAATTTTCTCCTGTGCCCAAGTATTCAAGGTTTTTCCCCACCTTCTCTTCTACTAATTTCAGTGTATCTGGTTTTATGTGAGGTCCTAGATCCATTTGGCCTTGAGCTTTGTACAAGGATATAAGAATGGATAGATCTGCATTCTTCTACATGCTGACTTCAGTTGAACAAGCACCATGAAATGCTGTCCTTTTTCCACTGGATGGTTTTAGCTTCTTTGTCAAAAATCAAGTGACCATAGGTATGTGGTTCATTTCTGGGTCTTCAATTCAATTCCATAGATCTTCCTGCCAGTCTCTGTACCAATAACATTCAGGGTTTTTTTTGTTGTTGTTGTTGTTTTTTTTTTATAATCACTATTGCTCTTAGTACAGCTCAAGGTCAGGGATGGTGATCCCCCTAGAAGTTCTTTTATTGTTGAGAATAGTTCTCACATCCTGGGTTTTTTGTTATTCCAAATGAATTTGAGAATTTCTCTTTCTAACTCTGTGAAGAATTGAGTTGGGATTTTCATGGGGATTGCATTGAATCTGTAGATTGCTTTTGGCAAGATGGCCATTTTTACTATATTAACCATGACAATCCATGAGCATGGGAGATCTTTCCATCCTCTGAGATCTTCTTCGATTTCTTTCTTCAGAGACTTGAAGTTTTGTCATACAGGTCTTTCATTTGCTTGGTTAGATTCAAACCAAAATATATTATTTGTGACTATTGTGAAGGGCGTCATTTCCCTAATTTCTTTCTCAACCTGCTTATCCTTCGAGTAGAGGAAGGCTACTGATTTGTTTGAGTTGATTTTATAACCAGCCACTTTCCTGAAGTTGTTTATCAAGTTTAGGCGCTCTCTGATGGACGTTTTGGGGTCACTTAAGTATATTATCATATCATCTGCAACTAGTGATATTATGACTTCTTCCTTTCCTATTTGTATCTGTTTGACTTCTTCTTGTTGTCTAATTGTTCTAGCTAAGCTTCCCAGTACTATATTGAATAGGTAGGGAGAGAATGGGCAGCCTTGTCTAGTCCCTGATTTTAGTGAGATTGCTTCAAATTTCTCTACATTTAGTTTGATGTTGGCTACTGGCTTGCTATATATTGCTTTTACTATGATTAGGTGTGGGCCTTGAATTCCTGATCTTTCCAAGACTTTTACCATGAAGGGATGTTGAATTTTGTCAAATGCTTTCTCAGCATCTAGTGAGATGATCATGTGGTTTATTTCTTTGAGTTTGTTTATATAGTGGATTACATTGATGGAATTCTGAATATTGAACCATCCCTGCATTCTTGGGATAAAGCTTACTTGATCATGATGGATGATTGTTTTGATGTGTTCTTGGATTCGGTTTGTGAGAATTTTATTGAATATATTTGCATCAATATTCATAAGGGAGATTGGTCTGAAGTTCTCCTTTGTTGTGTCTTTGTGTGGCTTAGGTATTAGCATAATTGTGGCTTCATAAAACAAGTTGGGTAGTGTTCCTTCTGTTTCTATTTTGTGGAATAGTTTGAAGAGAATTTGTATTAGGTCTTCTTGGAATGTCTGATAGAATTTTGCACTAAAACCATCTGGTTCTGGGCTTTTATTTTATTTTATTTTATTTTATTTTATTTTATTATTTTATTTGGTGGGGAGCCTATTAATGACTGTCACTATTTCTTTAGAGGTTATGGGACTGTTTAGATGGTTTATCTGCTCCTGATTTAACTTTGATACCTGGTATCTGTCTATAAACTTGTCTATTTCACCCAGATTTTCCAGTTTTGTTGAGTATAGGCTTTTGTAGTAGGATCTGATGATTTTTTAAATTTCCTCAGTTTCTGTTTTTAAGTCTCCCTTTTCAGTTCTGATTTTATTAATTTGGGTACTGTCTCTGTGCCCTCTGGTTAGTCTGGCTAAGGGTTTATCTATCCTGTTGATTTTCTCAAAGAACCAACTCCTGGTTTTGTTGATACTTTGTATACTTCTTTTTGTTTCTATTTGATTGATTTCAGCCCTCTGTTTGATTATTTCCTGGCTTCTACTCCTCTTTGGTGTATTTGCTTCATTTTGTTCTAGAGCTTTCAGGTGTGGCTGTCAAGTTGCCAGTGTATGCTCTCTCCAGCTTCTTTTTGTAGGCACTTAGAGCTATGAGTTTTCCACTTAGCACTGCTTTCATTGTGTCCCACAGGTTTTGGTAGGATGTGTCTTCATTTACAATAAATCTAAAAAGTCTTTCATTTCTTTCTTTATTTCTTGCCTGACCAAGTTTTCATTGAGTAGAGCATTGTTCAGTTTCCATGTGCATGTGGGCTTTCCATTGATTTTTATCATTATTAAAGAACTGCCTTAGTTCGTGGTTATCTCATAGGATGCATGGGATTATTTCAATTGTATTGCATCTGTTGAGGCCTATTTTGTGACCATTTATATGGTTGATTTTAGAAAAGGTAACCATGAGGTACTGAGAAGAAGATATATTCTTTTATTTTTGGATGAAATGTTCTATGTTCTAAAGATATCTGCTAAATCCATTTGGTTCATAACTTCTGTTAGTTTCACATTGTCTCTGTTTAGTTTCGGTTTCCATGATCTGCCCACTGTTGAGAGTGGGGTGTTGAGGTTTCCCACTATTAGTGTGTGAGGTGCAATGTGTGCTTTGAGCTTTAGTAAAGTTTCTTTTATGAATGTGGGTGCCCTGCATTTTGAGCATGTTCAGAATTGAAATTTCATCTTGATTGATTTTTCCTTAAATGAGTATAAAATATCCTTCCTTATCTTTTTTGATAACTTTGATTGAAAGTCGATTTTATTCGATATTAGAATAGCTACTCCAGCTTGTTTCTTGGGACCATTTGCTTGGACAATTGTTTTTCAGCCTTTTATTCTGATGTAGTGCCTGTCTTTGTCACTGAGTTGTGTTTCCTGTATGCAGCAAAATTCTGGGTCATGTTATCTTATCCAGTCCATTAGTGTCTGTCTTTCTATTGGAGAATTGAGTCCACTGATGTTTAGAGATATTAAGAAAAACTGATTGTTGTTTCCTGTTATTTTTGTTATTAGAGGTGGAGTTATGTTTCTGTGGCTACCTTCTTTTTGGTTTGTAGGAAGAAGTTTACTTTCTTGCTTTTTCTAGGGTATAATGTCCTTTCTTGTGTTTGAGTTTTCCCTCTATTATCTTTTGTAGAACTGGATTTGTGGATAGATATTGTGTAAATTTGGTTTTGTCATGGAATATCTTGGTTTCTCCATCTATGGTAATTGAGAGTTTTGCTGGGTATAGTAACCTGAGCTAGCATTTGTGTTTTCTTAGGTTCTATATGACATCTGTCCAGGATCTTCTGGTATTTATAGTCTCTGATGAGAAGTCTAGAGTAATTCTTATAGGTCTTCCTTTATATGTTACTTGATCTTTTCCCTTACTGCTTTTAGTATTTTTCTTTGTTTTGTGCATTTGATGTTTTGATTATTTTGTGGCTGGAGGAATTTCTTTTCTAGTCTAATCTATTT
>JAJTUV010003451.1:0-67500 GCA_021653895.1 Mastomys natalensis | reverse complement strand
TTCTGTCTCTCCAAGGAAAACTAATGGTACAGATGCCATGATAGTCTTCCAGGGGTGAGCACAGCTTCTCTGGTTCAAATGATAGCAGTAGTTATGCCCAAGTCTGAAGGAACAGCTACACATCTGGCTTGCAGGTTGGAGCTTGTTTGTACACCTGTAATTTTAGCATGAAGGAAATCATGGAAGGAGGATCAGTAACTCAAAACCATCTTCTTCTGCAGAGTGAATGTGAAAAAGTCTGGACTATGAAATACTAACATTACAAAAGCAAAACAAACAAGTAAATGAACTGAATTTTGAGATCCATAGAATAAGAAAATGAATATTGGTGGCCCTAAATATTACCATAACTAGAAAATATGAGAAATTTAACAATTTAACAAGAGACACAAATATATTAAAAGACAAAAGTCACTGAAATAACAAATATAGAATATCTAAATCGAATTTGGTTTATTAAAAGAAAGGTTAACTGAATGCTTACCCCCAAAGATGTCGTCAGGCCCAGATCATCTTTTCATGGCCAAATCTGTAAGAAAATAAGATACAGATTCTGCCAAAAATTAAACTTTCAAAAATACAGAAATGAATTCTAAAAATTCCAAATGAATATTTAAGGCCAGTGTTTTTTCCATATCATAAACAGAAAAGGAGCAGGTTGGAAGGCACATAACTTTAATTCCAGCAGTCAAGAGGGAGAGGTGGGCAGAGTTCTCCGAGTAAGGTGCCAATCTGTCTTACATAATGAGTAATAAGCCAGATGAGATGACAGTATGTTTTAAAAAATATAAATAGACAGACAGACAAATGGACAGATAGGTAAGTAAGTAGATAGATAGATAGATAGATAGATAGATAGATAGATAGATAGATAGAAAGGTTTTTTTAAGACAAACCAAATGGATCGTATCCATAATTACAACACTTAAGGACTTGAACAGAAGGTTTGATCAAAGCTCAAGCCCAGCCTGGGCTACATAGTGAATTTCAGGACAGTAAAAGAAACAATTTGAGATCCTATCTAAAATATAAAAACAAATTAAATGTATAGACAGAAAGGAGGGAAAGCTACAGACCAATGTGTTACAAATGTCAACACAAGCATCCTTTAGAAATATTACACAAAGAGACAGACATGGAGAGGATGCCATGACTGGGCATACATGAACTTAAAGCATCTTTGGTAGTTTGCTTATTGTCTTATACAGCACTGAGACCATAGACAGTCACTGAGGAGCTTATGAGGTCCAGTACTCGAAAGAAAGCCTCTGTCTCTCTATGGCTTCAGGAGTCGATGAAGGCACTGTCTTCAGTGATGTGACAACTCCTGATTTACTGTTGTTCCAGTGATTAGCTCAAACCCATGCCCTGGTGACAACCCCAAGTTAAATCCAGTGACTTTCAAAAGAAAACAAAACAAAACAACAACAGAAAAAAACACAAAGAAAGCAAAAAGTGACAGTGTGATTGGGATTTTACTGGCATAGGGTCGATGGAGTAGGCAGGCATCAAAGGACAGAGGGATAAGTGTGACCAGAATAAATTAAATACAAATGCAAACTTGTTTTTCATAAAATAAATAATTACATTTTTATACACACATGTATTTCAAGCAGGAAAGTTATATAAAGTGGAAAAAGTTAAAATAAACTAATATGATTCCTCCACATGAGAAGCCCTTTAACAGTCAAAAAATAAAGACTGCATTTGTTTATGGATATAAACATGATATTGAAAGTCAATTTAATGTTATGGCAATTGATCTAAACAACAGTATTTATTCCCACTTGAATAAATGACCTGTCCATCCATGGGATTTCATTAGATTCATAGTACCAGACATAAACCTACTCTGTGTAGTGGACTCAAGTCCATCAGAAAGTAATTGTTTACCTCCATGTTAGTCAGAGCACTATTATACCTGTTGGCACAGCTTACCTGGAAGGCTGTTTCTAGCTGCATAAGAATGCTGGTGGCTCCAGCCTGGGAGCGCTTAGGGAGGGACCCATGGCTCCAGCTATATATACAAGGGAGCTATATATAAGTGGGAGAAGAGATCCTTGGTCCCATGAAGACTGGACATCGTGGGGGAGGGGGATATTCGAGGGTGGGGAGGTGAGGTACAGGGGAGGGTGGGTGGGGTACACCAATGTGGAGGCAGGAGGAGGGGGGAAGGGATAGTGAGTTCCTGGGATGGAGGAGGGGAAATTGGGTAAGGAGAGAAGATCTGAAATGTAAATAAAATTTCCAATAAAAAAAAAAAATATTTAAGTCTTCGCAAAAAAAAAAAAAAAAAGAAAAAAAAAAAAAAAAAGAATGCTGGTGGCTTTTCTCCCTCCTTCACCTATATGTCACCTTATGTGTCTGTGTACACTAGCAAGCATCCAGGAAACTTCCAGGTGTGTTCCAACTTGATTTTACTATTTCCTGCAGTTTAGGTATTCAGCAAGACCATCTTATAAAATAGTTCTTGTAAGTGAAAAAAAGCAATATGAATATCCTGTGTGGTTTGGGCAAGAGGCAGGTTTTGAGGTCTTCTTCACAAACAGACCATAGGGAAGTATTTGACATCTGCACTGAGATTATCTTTGATGGCCAGTGTTTTCTGAAATTGTCCATCTCAAACATCATGGAGCAGCTCCATTCAAGTACAGTTGTCATTACTGGGGCTGCAGAAGTTTCAATCTGTCAACAGTAAGTCTTGAGTAGAGAAAAGATTCATAAGACATTATCTCTCCCTGGAAACTACTGGCTATTGTCAAATTTGGGGAAAGGGGTTATTATTGTGTCCTATTATTGTGCCCTGTATTGTGTCCTTACCAATCAGCACATCATAATCAATATAGTTCATCTGTACTCTGCATGCTCTAGGGATTGACCCAATTGGGGCAGTGAGCAATTGAAGAAATGATAGACACATTGACACAGAAAAGCTGTGATCAGATTCTTTGGTTTCTCTAAGAATATGCAGCACATGAAAGCATGGTATATTTATTGCAGAGAGTTGAACAGTGAGGTAGTTATTCCATGCAGCTGAACAGTAGGCAAAGCTATGGTTTATATCCAAACAAGGAGTAAAGTTTAATTTATTTCAGTAGGTGCAAACTCTTTAGGGGAAGAGACTTCAGGCCATAAAAATTTTGGGAGAAAAAAGATTCAGTGGACATGTTGTGCACAAACTGACACCATTCACAGTCAGACCTTAGGCGTGCTTTGCAATCCTTCTGAGCTTCACCTGTGGAAGTCTCTGTCACTCCATGGAACTGAGGCCTTGGTCCTTGTAACATTCACTGAGGACCTGACTCAATCTCTGCACTCACCCATAGGCAATTATACAGCCCTGGTTAAATTTAGTTAGATACAAAAGTAAACAAAAAGAAAGGGACATGTAGAAAAAATACTAAAGCATCATAAAAAAGTATCAATATGTATAAGATATATCACAAAATGCCTCACGAAATGGTGACTAAAACCATAGCCATGACTTTTCACAGCTCCATGAGGATATAGATACTACCATGCTATACATTCGGTAAAATCCCATGAGGCATTTTTAAAGAGATTTTGAGAGAGTGAATGGAAGTGGAACAGTCAACAAAGACTGACAAACAACGATTGTGGAGGGCTCATGAATTTCACTGTACAGGTACTAGAAGTATAAAATGGAAGCTATGTCACTCCACACTTAAACACCTCCATAGAGACAAAGAGAAATACCCCATTATCTCCACCAGAGCAATCGTAAAGTTAAAATCTTCAGTCCTAAATATTAGTTTGAGGAGGCTGAAGAGAGGACTAAGCAGTTAAAGATAAGGAAAGGATAATTTTCACCAATTTGATGGTAAACAAAAATTGTCTCTGTTCATTCATCTGTCGATGGACATGAAGTCTGTTTCTAATTGCTTTCTATTACAAAGAGAACAGCAAAGAACAACGCTGAGAAAATGTCTCTGTGATAGAATTAAGCAACTTTTAGGGTTTATGGCCAAGAATCATATAGCCAAATCTTTAGGTCAATCAATATTTAGCTTCTTAAGGAAACGCCATGCTGATTTCCATAGTGGTAGCATGACTTTGCACTCCCACCAGCAATGAATGAGTATTTTTGTTTCTGTACATCCTGGTCAGCATGGGTTGTCATCTGTTTATTGATCTTGACCTTTGTCACTGGAGTAAGATGCAATCACAAAATAACATTTGATTTGTGATTCCTTGAGTAGTAAGAATATTGAATGCTTCTTTTGTTGTTTTGTTTTGTTTTTTATTTATTTAAATCAAATTGTAATTTTTACTTATTCACACAGGGGTTATAAACACAAAAAGGCAGGACGTGAGGAAGGGGATGACACCAGGGCATAGGTTTTCAGGAGGAGTACAGATACCTTTCAGAACAGGGTATCGGGTGCGTGAAGGTTCAGGGGACAGGTCACTATGACTCTGCGTATGATTCACTTGTCCTTATCTAAGTTGGTACTATCCACCGAGGCTACTTATTTACAAGGTCTATAACTACTCAGGCTGGTAAATTTCCACAAAAGCCACCTGTTTACAATAGCTTATAGCCATTTGTTTCAGTGTTTTTCCACAGAGACCCAAGACTTTGTGTTAGCATGTATGCATGTCAGGCCTATTGCTGATTTGAACACTTCTTAAATTGCTTCTCAGCCATTTGATTCTTCTTTTGAGAAATCTCTTTTTTTTTTTTCTTTTCTTTTTTTTTTATTGGAAAATTTTTATTGGAAAATTTTTTTTACATTTCAGATGTACTCTCCTTACCCCATTTCCCCCCCTCCCTCCAGGAACTCACTATCCCTTCCCCCTCCTCCTGCCTCCACGTTGGTATACCCCCACCCACCCTCCCCTGTACCTCACCTCCCCACCCTCGAGTATCCCCCCCACGACGTCCAGCCTTCATGGGACCAAGGATCTCTTCTCCCACTTATATATAGCTCCCTTGCATATATAGCTGGAGCCATGGGTCCCTCCCTAAGCGCTCCCATGGCTGGTGGTTTAGACCCTGGGGGCTCTGGTTGGTTGGGATTGTTGCTTTCCTCATGGTGCCACGAATCCTCTCAACTCCTTCAGCCTTCACTCTATCTTCTCCATTGGGAACCCCATGCTCAGTTTAATGGTTAGCTGTGAGCATCTGCCTCTGAGTATGTCAGACTCTTGCAGACCTCTAAGGAGACAGCTATATCAGGCTCCTGTCAGCATGTACATCCTGACATCCACATCAACCTCTACCTTTGGTGACTGCACATAGGATGGATATCCAGGTGGAATGGTCTGTAGACGGTCCCTCCTTCAGTTTTTGTCCTGCACTGTGTCTCCATATTTGCACCCTTGAGTATTTTGTTACTCCTTCTAAGAAGGACTGAAGGCTCCCCTATTTGGTCATCATTCTTCATGAGCTTTATGTGGTCTGTGAGTTGAATCTTGGGTATTTCAGGCTTCTGGGCTAAAATCCAATAATCAGTGAGTGAATACCATGTATGTTCTTTTGTGATTGGGTTACTTCACTCAGGATGATATTTTCTAGTTCCATCCATTTATATAAGAATTTATCAAATTCATTGTTTTTAATAGCTGAGTAATATTCCATTGTATAGATGTACCAAACATTTTTTGTATCCATTCCGCTGTTGAATGGCATCTGGGTTCTTTCCAGTTTCTGGCTATTATAAATAAAGCTCTATGAACATAGTGGAGCATATGTTTGATTCTATACCCTCATTTCATTATCAGGTTGGTTTTTTTGTTTTGTTTTGTTTGTGATGTCAAGTTTTTGAGCTCTCTGTTTATTTTAGATATTAGTCCTCTATCAGTTGCAAACATAGAAAAAAAGTATTTTCCCAGTTGATGGATCATATAAAAACACAATACACTAGAAGCTATAAGGTTTTATATACTAAGACCACTAGCCTAGAGGTAGTAACACCCATGATGGACTGGGCTCTCTAGGCTTGCCTACAGCCAGAACTTTTATAGGCATTTTCTCAATGGAAGTCCTCTATTTGCAGATTACTTTATCTTGTATCAAGCTAATATTGTCCCCTTCTTGAGCTCAGTGGACCTATAAGAGATGTACATATTTGTTAAAACTCATATTTCTTATGACATACAATGTGTACATTTTGTTATATACACACTCCCCCGGAAGACTTTAATTTTTAAATATCAGAAAAAAAGTAAGAGTCAATAACACTTTTAGTACTAAAAGACATTACGGTGAATGCACTACATAATCCTGGACATGAAGAAATGTCAACTGTGACATGAACCACAAAACTGCAAATATTAATATGGATTATAGATTATATCATATTATTACAAAAATCATTTAAAATAATACTATAAAAGAAATTGCTTGTCCTTAGAAAATATTTATACACAGTTTAATATCATTATCATCATCATCATTAGATTCAAGACAGAAAGTCTCACACTATAGCCTACAATGGCCGCAAACATACTATATATTCTAGACAGCCTTCAAATTCATGAACCTACAAAATTATGAATCTGAACCACTATATCCAGCAATAAATATGACCGTATCTATGGGGATTTCATTTATCATGAAATGCATCAGATGGATCAGATAGAAGGGAGATAGAGGGAGGAGAGGGAATGAGAACACAGGAACTATGAAAGGTTGTAGGGGTTCATTTAAATAACCTGAAAATTATTCATGGAGTCTAAAATTATATTTTACAGAAAATAAAAGGTTTCATAAAGTAAATTCTTCTATTGCAAAAAAATAAAAAGTAACCAACTAAATAACAAACAGCAACCCATAACTGCATCCTAGTTCTTAATTGTGATGTCACAACAATGGGTGGTAGAAATGGATTGTCCTAGAGATGACAAAGAGTGTATGTTATTATCTGGGTTCTGTATTGTTTCTGTGTGTCATTCAGGAAACAGAGAATGATTCTTCAAGGCTTAGAGTAAAGGGTGTCCATTCTCCAGGCACAAGCTTCTCTGTTAAATGGGAAGGAAGATAGATTCTTCTCTATTAAGTCAGATTCCAGGATATTTCTTCAGTTTCTACCTCATCGCTCTGCATAGCAAACTGAGTTCTGTGAATGAAAGATTCAGCTGTTAAGTAGGCATGCATCATCACAGGAAACAAACAAAGATGATGGCATTCCATTTTACCTTTCCTTGAAACAGCTGACAGGAACAGAGGATTTACTTAGTCTCTTTTCACATATACAGCCATGGGTTCTAGCACAGTCATCATCTTGTATATGAATGGAACTTAGAAATGCACAGCTTCCTGTGTGATATACTGAATTCATTACTGCCAAATCACTGTAAATCAAACAAAAATAATGGGCAGTTAATTTACATTTGAAGTTTATACTGATGCAGACCATTATTTTTAAATGAAAGTTCACTGACTAGAATATGAAATTAGTTACTGTATCACAAAAGGTTTTTCATTTTATCTAAACACATAAAAATAGTCTTGGTCTTTGACATGGCTCAATGGGTACAGACTGTTCCCAACAAACCTGACAACCTGAGTTCAGATTCCAGATACTACACAGTAGAACAAGAGAAGTGACTTCTTCAGCTTCCCTCTAACTACATATGTGCTGTGATATGTGTACACAAATGTACATGCATTCACACAAAATAAATAAATATATTAATAAAAATTTTGATCACAACTCAAACTTATCTATTCCACGTTGTTGATTTTTCATATATATATATATATATATGTATATGTATATGTATATGTATATGATGTATATGTATATGTATATGTATATGTATATGTATATGTATATATATATATATATATATAAAATCTTTTTACAGTCTAGACTTTATCCCCCTCCCAGTCCATCCTCCCATTGTTCCACATCCCACACCTTCCTCACCCCCAATCTCTAAGAGGATGTCGCCACCCCACCTATCCCACAAGACCTCCCAACTCCTTGGGGCCCAAAGTCTCTCAAGGGTTAGGTGCATCTTCTCTCACTGAAGCCAGACCCAGCAGTCCTCTGCTGTATATGTGCTGGAGGCCTAATATCAGCTTGGGTATGCTGCCTGGTTGATGGTACAGTATCTGAGAAATCCCAGGGGCCTAGGTTAGATGAGACTGCTGGTCTTCCTATAAGGATCATCCTTCTCCTTAGCTTCTTCCAACTTTTCCCTAATTCAACCACAGGGTCAGCAGCTTCTGTCCATGGTTGGGTGTAAATACCTGCATCTGACTCTTTCAGCTGTTTGTTGAACCTTTCAGAGGGCAGTTATGATAAGCCCCTGTTTGTAAGCACACCATAGCATCAATAATAGTGTCAGGCCTTGGGGCCTCCAACTGAAATGAATCTCAATTTCAGCCAATCCCTGAACCTCCTTTCCCTAAGGCTCTTCTCCAATTTTGCTCCTGCAATTCTTTCAGATAGGAACAATTCTGGGTCAGAGTTTTTGACTGTGGGATAAAAACCTCATCACTCCACTTGATGCCCTGTCTTTTTATTGGACGTGGATTCTACAAGTTCCCTCTCCCCACTGTAGGGCATTTCATCTAAGATCCCTCCTGTTGAGTCCTGAGAGTCTCACACATCCCAGGTTTCTGGTACGTTCTAGAGGGCCCACCCCTACCCCACCTCCTGAGGTTGGCTGTTTTGACTTTTTCTGCTGGCCCTCAAGACTTCAGTCCTGTTCCCTCCTACCCCAATACCTGATCAGGTTCCCCTTCCTCCCCTCTTTGTCACCTTTCCCACTTAGATCCATCCCTCACCCCTCTCCTGTGATTGCTTTCTTCTCCTCCAAAGTGAGATTGAGGTACCCTCACTTGGCTCCTTTAGATTGTTAGTCTTGAGTTCTGTGATTGTATCCTAGGAATTCTGTACTTTTTTGGCTAATATCCACTTATTAGTGAGTACATACCATGTATATCCTTTTGGTTCTGAGTTCCCTCACTCAGAATGAATATTTTCTAGTTCCATCCATTTGCCTGCAAAACTCATGATGGCCACATTCTTAATAGCTGAGTAGCCGGCGGTGGTGGTGCACACCACCTTTAATCTCAGCACTTGGGAGGCAGAGGCACCCGGAAGACTTTAATTTTTAAATATCAGAAAAAAAGTAAGAGTCAATAACACTTTTAGTACTAAAAGACATTACTGGTGAATGCACTACATAATCCTGGACATGAAGAAATGTCAACTGTGACATGAACCACAAAACTGCAAATATTAATATGGATTATAGATTATATCATATTATTACAAAAATCATTTAAAATAATACTATAAAAGAAATTGCTTGTCCTTAGAAAATATTTATACACAGTTTAATATCATTATCATCATCATCATTAGATTCAAGACAGAAAGTCTCACACTATAGCCTACAATGGCCGCAAACATACTATATATTCTAGACAGCCTTCAAATTCATGAACCTACAAAATTATGAATCTGAACCACTATATCCAGCAATAAATATGACCGTATCTATGGGGATTTCATTTATCATGAAATGCATCAGATGGATCAGATAGAAGGGAGATAGAGGGAGGAGAGGGAATGAGAACACAGGAACTATGAAAGGTTGTAGGGGTTCATTTAAATAACCTGAAAATTATTCATGGAGTCTAAAATTATATTTTACAGAAAATAAAAGGTTTCATAAAGTAAATTCTTCTATTGCAAAAAAATAAAAAGTAACCAACTAAATAACAAACAGCAACCCATAACTGCATCCTAGTTCTTAATTGTGATGTCACAACAATGGGTGGTAGAAATGGATTGTCCTAGAGATGACAAAGAGTGTATGTTATTATCTGGGTTCTGTATTGTTTCTGTGTGTCATTCAGGAAACAGAGAATGATTCTTCAAGGCTTAGAGTAAAGGGTGTCCATTCTCCAGGCACAAGCTTCTCTGTTAAATGGGAAGGAAGATAGATTCTTCTCTATTAAGTCAGATTCCAGGATATTTCTTCAGTTTCTACCTCATCGCTCTGCATAGCAAACTGAGTTCTGTGAATGAAAGATTCAGCTGTTAAGTAGGCATGCATCATCACAGGAAACAAACAAAGATGATGGCATTCCATTTTACCTTTCCTTGAAACAGCTGACAGGAACAGAGGATTTACTTAGTCTCTTTTCACATATACAGCCATGGGTTCTAGCACAGTCATCATCTTGTATATGAATGGAACTTAGAAATGCACAGCTTCCTGTGTGATATACTGAATTCATTACTGCCAAATCACTGTAAATCAAACAAAAATAATGGGCAGTTATTTACATTTGAAGTTTATACTGATGCAGACCATTATTTTTAAATGAAAGTTCACTGACTAGAATATGAAATTAGTTACTGTATCACAAAAGGTTTTTCATTTTATCTAAACACATAAAATAGTCTTGGGTCTTTGACATGGCTCAATGGGTACAGACTGTTCCAACAAACCTGACAACCTGAGTTCAGATTCCAGATACTACACAGTAGAACAAGAGAAGTGACTTCTTCAGCTTCCCTCTAACTACATATGTGCTGTGATATGGTACACAATGTACATGACTTCACACAAAATAAATAAATATATTAATATAAAATTTGATCACAACTCAACTTATCTATTCCACGTTGTTGATTTTTCATATAATATATATATATAGTATATTTATATGTAATATGTATTGTGTATATGTATATTATATGTATATGTATATGTATATGTATATATATATATATATTATAAAATCTTTTTACAGTCTAGACTTTATCCCCCTCCCAGTCCATCCTCCATTGTTCCACATCCCACACCTTCCTCACCCCCAATCTCTAAGAGGATGTCGCCACCCCACCTATCCCACAAGACCTCCCAACTCCTTGGGGCCCAAAGTCTCTCAAGGGTTAGGTGCATCTTCTCTCACTGAAGCCAGACCAGCAGTCCTCTGCTGTATATGTGCTGGAGGCCTAATATCAGCTTGGGTATGCTGCCTGGTTGATGGTACAGTATCTGAGAAATCCCAGGGGCCTAGGTTAGATGAGACTGCTGGTCTTCCTATAGGATCATCCTTCTCCTTAGCTTCTTCCAACTTTTCCCTAATTCAACCACAGGGGTCAGCAGCTTCTGTCCATTGGTTGGGTGTAAATACCTGCATCTGACTCTTTCAGCTGTTTGTTGAACCTTTCAGAGGGCAGTTATGATAAGCCCTGTTTGTAAGCACACCATAGCATCAATAATAGTGTCAGGCCTTGGGGCCTCCAACTGAAATGAATCTCAATTTCAGCCAATCCTGAACCTCCTTTCCCTAAGGCTCTTCTCCAATTTTGCTCCTGCAATTCTTTCAGATAGGAACAATTCTGGGTCAGAGTTTTGACTGGTGGGATAAAAACCTCATCACTCCACTTGATGCCCTGTCTTTTTATTGGACGTGGATTCTACAAGTTCCCTCTCCCCACTGTAGGGCATTTCATCTAAGATCCCTCCTGTTGAGTCTGAGAGTCTCACACATCCCAGGTTTCTGGTACGTTCTAGAGGGCCCACCCCTACCCCACCTCCTGAGGTTGGCTGTTTTGACTTTTTCTGCTGGCCCTCAAGACTTCAGTCCTGTTCCCTCCTACCCAATACCTGATCAGGTTCCCTTCCTCCCTCTTTGTCACCTTTCCCACTTAGATCCATCCCTCACCCCTCTCCTGTGATTGCTTTCTTCTCCCTCCAAAGTGAGATTGAGGTACCCTCACTTGGCTCCTTTAGATTGTTAGTTCTTGAGTTCTGTGTATTGTATCCTAGGAATTCTGTACTTTTTTGGCTAATATCCACTTATTAGTGAGTACATACCATGTATATCCTTTTGGTTCTGAGTTCCCTCACTCAGAATGATATTTTCTAGTTCCATCCATTTGCCTGCAAAACTCATGATGGCCACATTCTTAATAGCTGAGTAGCCGGGCGGTGGTGGTGCACACCCCTTAATCTCAGCACTTGGGAGGCAGAGGCAGGTGGATTTCTGAGTTCAAGGACAGCCTGGTCTAAAGAGTGAGTTCCAGGACAGCCAGGGCTATACAGAGAAACCCTGTCTCGAAAAATCAAAAAAAAAAAAAAATCTGAGTAATATTTCATTGTATAGATTAACCACATTTTCTGTATTCATTCTTTCATTGTGGGACATCTGGGTTGTTTCCAGCTTCTGGCTATCACAAATTAGGCTACTATGAACATAGAGGAGCGTGGACCCCTGTGACATGGTGGGGCATCTTTTGGGTATATACCCAAGAGTGTTATAGCTGGGTCTTCAGGTAGATCTATTTCCAATTTTCTGAGGAACCTTCAGACTGATTTCCAGAGTGGTTTTGCCAGTTTGCAATCCCACCAGGTATGGAGGAATGTCCCTTCTTCTCCACATTCTCAAAAACATATAATATCACCTGAGGTTTTTATCTTAGCCATTCTGATTGGTGTTAGGGGGAATCTCAGGGTTGTTTTGATTTGCATTTCCCTGATGACTAAGGACTTTGAACATTTCTTTAAGTGTTTCTCAGCCATTGGATATTCCTCTGTTGTGAATTTTCTGTTTAGTTCTATTGTTTGATTGGGTTATTTGGTTTCTTGGCAGGTAGCCAAATTCAGTTTCTAAAATAATGATGGGTAACAGAATACTAATACCATGTACATCTCCTCTATGTGGTCTCAAGTGGCACTGTTGTTTTTCATGAACTTTGAGAAGAGACAATTAGACAACTTCAATTGGATTACAATGAGAAGCCAAGGGAATCATTGGGATCTAAGGATATGGAGCTCCATTCAGCTATCTTAATGATATGAAGCCAACCCAACCAACCAACTTAGCCTTAACACAAAACTCTTCTCTTCTAGTGTACTTTAAATAATGGGATAAAAACAACAAAACTCAAACCCTAATAAGGTCTGAGACGAGACAAAAAACTACCCTATAGATGAAATCTCCTCAAAGGTCAACTGAGGTAATCCAGAGCTAGAACTGAATCATGTGGATTTCAGTGAATCCCAGACAATCATGTTAACACCAACGCAATTATTTATATACTGTAGGCCTTTAAGAAACGTCTTAATCTTATGTCTCAAGTAGCATCAACTGTGCCCCATGCATCCCCAGGACTTACATTCTGATTAAGTAGTTTCTAAACACATATGTTCTCTACTTTGTGGTGATGCTTTGGTACTATCCCTATAAGACCCTCCCCATCCTAGAGGTAGGCCTTCCCAGAAGGAGATCTGGTTCTGTTTTACAAGATCCACATAAAGTCTTTTATCAATATGAAGATAAAGGGAGGCAACAAAATGCTATTTGTGTATTCAGAAATTGCTTCCTTCTTCAAGCTATTTGCAGAAAGCTCAGTCTGTCCTGCTTAATAATCAGTAGTACAGGTTGGAATCATCAGAACCTTGGCAACGTCTTAGTATTTAAATTTTTTAACTACCTTCTAGGAGTAGGTCATGTTACTGAGTTATGACAAATTATGATGAGGGAAAACAATTGTAACCACCCATTTAAAAGTACCCTAACCACTGCCTCGCCACAGAAAGACTGTATGGTATATTATACAACAAATCCCATCTCTGTCCCCTGAAATTCTCCTAATTCCATTCATTAGAGGGGATTTTTAAAAAAACACCTAAAGAGCACTTTACAGCAGCATTCAGCTTTCCTATGAAATACTCAGCATCTTAAATATTATGTACACTTCTTTTTCTTACAGCAAGCTAGAGACTGGCTTCAGAGTTTGTTGGATGAAGGGTAAGGAGAGGAATCCATTAAAAACTATTCTAGAAAATGCCTTTGGCAGAATAGTAGGTATCTAAGTTAAAAAAATAGGAGGGTCAGTTTGTTCTATGGTCTTTTCAAAGTATAAATTGCTTTTGTTCTCTTCTAAATGAACCTCAGTCACCACTCCTGAGTGGAGATGGGCAGAGGCACTGGCTTCTCAGGCTTCTTGGCAGCTGCTTTCTTACTACTGCAGAAAGGCTTGAAGAGATGAGTGTCGATGAGGACTTCCCCAAGATGGCCCTTATAGATGATCCACAACTTATCTTCTGTCTCTTCCAGGAGGTAAGGTCTAAGAAGAAAAAAACTGAAGTTCTATTAGAGCTGGAAGCTCTCTCTGTATCTGAGCCCTCATTTGACTGTTTACTGTAGCATGGAGACTGGGCTGGAGAGGCATTTGAAGTGGTGCTGTGAGCATCAGAATTGTGCTGTTTAAATTCCTTCTGCAGTTTACTGATCTGGTTGCTTTTCATCATGTTTCCAGATAGAGTTTTCACTTTCTTTGGGGTTAATGTTGTCTTTAGACTGGGGCCTGCTCTTGCATCTACCACGATTCCAGGTTTGTTTTTTTTTCAATCTGGCAACTTATTCCATCTTTTCACAAGCAGCACACAGGCATTGTAGATGTCTCCTGAGTGAGTGTCATGCAACCCAAGACATCTCTGGAAGTCCTTTTCTGTCCATGAACTGAGAACTGGAGGACTTGGCTATGCATATACAGCAGCCCAATAAGCTTTGTTGCATTTTTGGCTTGTGAAAAACAAACATCTTTTCTTCTAGTTCAAAGATGGAGGGGTCAGGGGCTATGATGCATGTCTGGCTATGTAGTCATTCTTCACCTGTGCTGGAATATCCCAAGATCGCTTTTCTTGAGCCTCAGATTTAAGACTGGGAGTGTGGCAGAAATTTCCCTTTCCAAGCTATTTGCAGTGGGAGGCCTGTGATTGGATAGGGATAAAGGAGATGGAGCTAAGGGTGGCAGAGCTAGGAACACAGGAGAATCACAGAGGAAGGAAGGTGAAATGGCAGATGTGGATCTGCATAGTTTCAAGTAAATAGGTAGTATGAAATCTAAAAGTTAGAAAAATTGGGATAACTTTCTAAATTCTACATTGAAATTTGTGTATTGAGATTTTATTGACATATAGAAATCCATTGGTTACCTTTAAGCATCTGGACTTTAGATTTACTGGCTTACTGGAAGGTGGGTCCTCCTACAATTGGGTGGTTATGGCTGTGAAGGAATTAGCGGCTCCAGGGATGAGACAGCCAGAGCTGGAAGCACAGTGACTGGTCACTACGGAGGCAAGTTAGAGAAAGAAACCTAGCAGAACCAGCTCAGGAGCTCCAGCCCTGCCTGAGAGGTTGCTGAGACAAAATGGGTTAGTGCGGGAACTTGGCAGCAGAGCCAGGAAGCCTGTCAGACATCTTTTCTAATACCTCCCGCTACAGGGAGAATATATATATACCATGGGACCAAAAAGAGAAAATAAATGAAAGTAAGAGGGCTGTGAAGCATAAGCACAACATGGAAGATACAGTGGGAATGAGAATACACATTAGTCATACATGAGAAATAATTAAGACCAAATAAATATTGTGTTGAACATAAGAAAAGAGGAAAAGACCCAACAGACAGTAACTATTCACAGATACACACTAAGTACAAATTCAGAATCATGACCTCTTAACTTTACCTCCATGGTGAAGTCTGCCTAGACTTCTACACAAGAAACACAAGTTAGACTCACAGCTCTTCAGTAGGTACATTAAAAGCTGACAGTGTAATTGATAGACAAGCACCTTCCCACTGGAGAAAATATGGAGAAACCCTCCTATAAGGTCGAAGTCTACCATAACCTGATAGTTCATCTGAGCTTGGAGCAAAATGGAAAACTCCGTTTATCATCAGGGCTTCCCCTCCTCTGACCATGTCTGGGGATCCTGACTCCCCAAACCCTCTACCTAGGAAACGTTAAATACTCCTTGGCAGACCTACAAACTTTCTCCCTCCTGATAAGAACTCACCCAGCAAGTACCTGAAATTTCTGGAATCTCTCACAATACAAATGAGGCATGCACAGAATTTAAACTCTAGCCAATGATTTTCATCTGCCCTCAAAACTCCTTCCCACTCACCAAGGTCCATATATATCCCCTGGTTCACTTCAAGTCAAGTTTTTTGAATGCAAACCCACTCCAAATAAATGTATGTACACAAGCTAAGATCATCAAAAGAGATAATTCATTGTAGAACTTCAGAGAAGGTGTTCAACAAGCCTGCTGTACAGTGAGTGGCATCTGGACACCCTGAGAGGGAGGAAGCAGAAGACCACAACGTGCATGCCAAAACACAATACTTGTGGTAGTTACAGAAGATTTTTGACCACTGGACATCCTTACTAAACACTTAGTCCTAGCTCTAGCAACCACATCATCATCAAGGAACATTACTGAAGCAGAATTAAGGTCCACAAATATCTCTTACCCTGGATGCAGGCATCATCTCAGTTCCTGGTAACTCATATCAAATGTTACCACCTGCCAAGTTCACTCTCAGGCTACAAAAACATTAACTAACTCTGTGACCAATCACTGTAGAAAACAGGAGAAATCCTAAGGCTTGAGTATAGAGTCAGGTAGATTGGCACTAGCCTAAGTGAAATGATCCTTACTTTAGAAAACCAAAATTAATTATAATACTACTAATCTGTATGGTTTCAACATATAAATACAACTTGTAAGGCCATCCGTACTCTGGCCTTCTTTGTGAAAAGTAGTTTGAAAGTGTTCTTGGAGGAGAGAAATGTTACTTTTTCTGAATATTTGGAACTTATGTGTCCACACGTGTAAGAACACATTTAAATAGAAATGAACAGACATTCCATGTTCCCAGGCACTAAATGAAAGATTCTTGAGAAAGTTATCAATGTGTTTACCATGCCTCAAATAGTTTGTTCATCTGCTGTAGAAAAAAATCCAATGAATGCCACACAGAAAATGACATCATAAACAAAATCTATCAGGAACATTTAGAACTTCAGAACACTACCACATATAAATTGCAAATAAGTTTGGGTAATATCTTTTAAGAGAGAAAGAACAGTATAGACACAGTCACACCTGCCTAAAGCCACAACACCTAGAGATATGAGGATGAGGAGTTCAGATGCCTGCTGGTTAACATGAATCCCGAAATTAACACAACTACAAAACATAGATGAGCTCTGCCTGGTTCTTTCTGCTGGGGCAGACCCCTAGCTGGTCTGTGCCTATGAAGACACCATGTCATCACCCATCCTAGAGGATCTACTGCACTCAGAGCATCAGAAGATCTTCTGCACTCAGAGCAATTGAGGAAGCTGGACTCCTGGGAGGTCTAACATGACCAGGATCATAGATCTGCACCCAATCCCACAAGACACAGAGGAAGCTGGACACATGGGAGGTCTAACATGCCAAGGAACATAGGATTTCAGGATCTCAGAGTGAGCCTGACTCTCAGGAGCTCTTACACCCAGGAGCTCAGGATCACAGGATCACAGAGACAGCTGTACTCTGAGGAGTTCTGTCACAACCAAGATAACAGGACAGACGGGCTCCAGTCAGAGACAGTGAGTGTAGGTAGCAATAGAGATAACTAGATGGAGAAAGGCAAGTACAAGAACAGAAGCAACAAAAACCAAGGTGACCTGACATCATCAGAAAACAGTTCTCCCACCATAGCAGGTCCTACACACTCCATTACACTAGAGAAGCAATATTCAGATTTAAAATCACTTCTCATAATGATGATAGAGGACTTTAAGAAAGACATAAATAACTCCATTAAAGAAACACAGGAGAATACAGGTAAATAGGTAAAATCCCTTAAAGAGGAAACACAAAATAATCTCTTAGAGAATTAGAAGAAAACACAAAAAACACAAGAAGTAATTAAACAAACAATCCAGGATCTAAAAATGGAAGTAGAAACAATAAAGGGAGACTACCCCAGAGACAGAAAACCTAGGAAAGAGCATACAAGAATACAACAGAATACAAGAGATAGAAGAGAGAATCTCAGGTGCAGAAGATACCATGGAAAACATTAGCACAACTGTCAAAGAAAATGCAAAATGCACAAAGCTCCTAACCCAAAACATCTAGGAAAGCCAGGACACAATGAGAAGACCAAACTTAAGAATAATAGGTATATATGACAGCAAGAATTCTCAAATCAAAGGGTCAGTAAATATCTTCAACAAAATTATTGAAGAAAACTTCCCTAACCTAAACAAAGAGATGCCCGTGAACATACAAAAAGCCTACAGAAATCCAAAGAGACTAGACCAGAAAAGAAATTCCTCCAGTCACATAATAAACAAAACATAAAATTCACAAAACAAAGAAAAATTGTTAAAAACAGTAAAGGAAAAAGATTAAGTAACATATAAAGAAAGACCTATAAGAATTACACCAGACTTCTTATCAAAGTCTATAAAAGCAAGAAGATCTTGAACAGACATCATACAGACCCTAAGTAAACACAAATGCCATCCCAGACTACTAAACCCAGCAAAACTCTCAATTACTATAGATGGAGAAACCAAGATATTCCATGACAAAACCAAATTTACACAATATCTTTCCACAAATCCAATGCTCCAAAGGATAATAGATGAAAAACTTCAATACAAGGAGGGAAACTACAACCTAGAAAAAGCAAGAAAATAATCTTCCAACAAACCCAAAAAATGAAAGCCACACAAACAAAATTCCAACTCTCATAACAAAAATAACAGGAGCAACAATCACTTTTCCTTAATATCTCTTAACATCAATGGACTCAATTCCCTAATAAAAAGACATAGACTAACAGACTGGATATGTAAACAGGGCCCAGCATTTGCTACATACAGGAAACTCAACAAAGTGACAAAGATAGACACTACCTCAGAGTAAAAGGCTGGAAAACAATTTTCCGAGAAAATGGTCCCAAGAAACAAGTTAGAGTAGCCATTCTAATATCAAATAAAATCAACTTTCAACCAACAGTTACCAAAAGAGATAAAGAAGGAAACTTAATACTCGTCAAAGGAAAAATCAACGAAGATGAAATTTCAATTCTGAACATCTGTGCTCCAAATGCAAGGGCACCCATATTCATAAAAGAAACTTTACTAAAACTCAAAGAACACATTACACCTCACCCAATAATAGTGGGAGACTTCAACAACTCACTCTCATCAATGGACAGATCATGTAAACAGAAACTAAACAGAGACACTGTGAAACTAACAAAAATTATTAAACAAATGTATTTAACAGATATCTATAGAACATTGCATCCTAAAACAAAAGAATATACCTTCTTCTCAGGACCTCATGGTACCTTCTCCAAAATAAGCCATATAATTAGTCTGAAAACAGACCTCAACAGATACAAAAAATTTAAACAATCCCTTGCATCCTATGAGATAACCACAGATTAAGGTTGGTCTTCAATAATAACAAAAACAATGGAAAGCCCAAATGCATGTGGAAACTGAACTATGCTCTACTCAGTGATAATTTGGTCAAGAAAGAAATCAAGAAAGAAATTAAAGACTTTTTAGAGTTTAATGAAAATTAAGGCACAGCATACCAAAACTTATGGGACACAATGAAAGCCAGTACTAAGAGGAAAAAGTAAATAGCTCTGAGTGCCTACAAAAAGAAACTGGAGAGAGCATACACTAGAGGCTTGACAGCACACATGAAAGCCCTAGAACAAAATGAAGCAAATACACCAAAAAGGAGTAAAAGCCAGGAAATAATCAAGCTGAGGACTGAAATCAATCAAATAGAAACAAAAAGAAGTATACAAAATATCAACAAAACCAAGAGCTGGTTCTTTGAGAAAATCAACAAGATAGATAAGCCCTGAGCCAGACTAACCAGAGGGCACAGAGACAGTATCCAAATTAATAAAATCAGATCTGAAAAGGGAGACATAGCAACAGAAACTGAGGAAATTAAAAAAATCATCAGATCCTACTACAAAAGCCTATACTCAGCAAAACTGAAAAATCTGGATGAAGTGGACAATTTTCTAGACATATACCAGGTACCAAAAATCAGGAGCAGATAAACCATCTAAACAGTCCCATAACCCCTAAAGAAATAGCAGCAGTCATTAAAAGGCTCCCAACCAAAAAAAGACCAGGACCAGATGGTTTTAGTGTAGAATTCTATCAGACATTCCAACAAGACCTAAATCAAATTCTCTTCAAACTATTCCACAAAATAGAAACAGAAGGAACTGTACACAATTAGTTCTATGAAGCCACAATTATGCTCATACTTAAACCACATAAAGACACAACAAAGAAAGGGAACTTCAGAACAATCTCTCTTATGAATATCAATGCAAAAATACTCATTAAAATTCTTGCAAACCGAATCCTAGAACACATCAAAACAATCATCCATCATGATCAAGTAGGCTTTATTCCAGGAATGCAGAGACTGTTCAATATAAGGAAATCTATCAATGTAATCCACTATATAAACAAACTCAAAGAAAAAATACATATGATCATCTCACTAGATGCTGAGAATTCATTTGACAAAATTCAACACCCTTTCATGGTAAAAGACCTAGAAATATCAGGAATTCAAGGCCCATGCCTAAACCACCAGCCTGGGAGCACATAGAGAGGGACCCATGGCTCCAGCTGTATATGTAGCAGAGCATAGCCTTGTTGGGCATAGGTGAGAGAGGAGATCCTTGGTCCTGTAAAGGCTGGATGCCCCAGTAAGGGGAAATTTGAGGGCCTTGAGGTGGAAGTGGGTAGGCGGGTCCAGGCACATCCTCATAGAAGCAGGAGGAGGGGGATTGGATAGGGATTTCTGGGTAGAAGGGAAATGGGGAGAAGAGATAACATCTGAAATGTAAATGAAATATCCAATAAAAATAAATTTCAAACAAACAAACTAAAAGATAAAAACCACATGATCATCTCACTAGATTCTGAGAAAGCATTTGACAAAATTCAACATCCCTTCACCATCAAAGTATTGGAAAGATCAGGAATGCAAGGTCCATAACTAAACTTAGTAAAAGCAACATACAGCAAACAGTAGCCAACATGAAACTAAATGGAGATAAAATTGAAGCAATTCCACTAAAATCAGGGACTAGACAAGATTGCCCACTCCGTCCCTATATATTCAATATAGTACTCGAAGTCTTAATCAGAGCAATTAGACAACAAAAGGAGGTCAAATGGCTACAAATAGGAAAGGAAAAAGTCAAAATATTACTATTTGCAGATGATATGATAGTATACTTAAGTGACACCAAAACTTCCAACAGAGAACTCCTATACCTGAAAAACAACTTCAGAAAAATGGCCAGGAGTGTGTGGGTGGGTGGGGACACACCCTCATAAAAGCAAGAAGAGGAGGGATGCAATGGGGGTTTCTGGTGATGGGAAATAGGGAAGGAGATAACATCTAAAATGTAAATAAGTAGAATACCAAGGAAAACAGAAAAGGAAAAAAAAAGGAAATATGTGCACATGACTATTGACACCCTCTTAGGCCTTATACTTGCAGCTGCTTTAACAGGAGAAGCAACTAAAAATGTAACTAGTTATTGCTTACACTGTTTTTCTATGCTGGCTGTTCCAAATCAGATTAAAACAGATAATGAAATTCTCTATTGCAGTCAGACATTTGAGACTTTTTGTCCACAATTTAATATTACCCATATTACTCGGATTCCTTATAATTCTCAAGGACAAGGTATTGTGGAATGGTCCAATGGAACTATAAAACAATACCCTCATAAAATAAAAAAATAGAGAGGTATATGCCAGTACACCAGAAATTTATTTAAATCATGTACTTTTTATTTTAAAATTTTAAAAATTTGGATGCTAAGGAACTCTGTGCTGAGTGTCTATGGCACCCTACAACTAGGCACACTTTTGCCTAGGTGAAATGGAAGGATTCACTTACTGGCATTTGGTATGATCCCAATCAGGTATTTAATATGGGGAAGAGGGCATATTTGTGTGTTTTTCTCCAGGATGCTGAAGAAGCATGGTGGCTGCCAGAGTGACAGGTGAGACATGCTGATGCTAGGAAAAAGAATGATGCTGACCTGTGAGCTTGCTGAGTACCCTGACAATGGTTACTAGGAATCTGTATTGAACATATGTTCCTGACCCACCTTTGTTTGCCTATATCCCAGATGGGACAAGCTGCCTTGCCTCAACTTTTTAGACCTTGTGGGACAGAGAATTAAAAAGAAAAATTATAATGACTTGTATTTTTCTTAAAGGTGACCAGTTATTCTGACTCAATCATGGACTGGTATATAAATCAATCCCATATTGGAAATAACAGTCTTCATTTGGCAGGTTGGATCTGGACATTTTCAGAGACATATTTGGAAGTTAGCTACAGTTCTCTATGATGTTATGTTAGCAGGAGATAAAGTTGGGACAGGTTCTGAATTTCAAACAAGTGTTAGTGAATGTGTTGAGGCTCTTTTAATTGTTATGTTAAAATTACTTTTGTTTCTTCTACAGTATTTAATGTAAGTTGTACTGATTGTGCACTTTCTAATTGTGTTAGTGTGTTGAAGCCTGGCAGACCTGTTAAGGTGGTCTATGAACCAGCTTTTGTTTTATTGCCCTGAGTATTACAGGACCTTGGTATTCTGAAAAAAAGCTTGCAAGTACTGGAAGATGTAAGTCAGGCTTTAAGCAGAAGCCAGAGGGTAGTGGGCTTGATTATTGCTGATATAACAGCTTTAATTACATTAATTGCTAGCACTACTGCTTCTGCAATTGCTTTGACAAGAGAAGTTAGGACAACTACTCTGTTAATCATTCAGCAAAAAAATGTCACTAATGTGTTGAATAGTCAAGAAGATTTAGATAGGCATTTGGAACAACAGATTGATGCTCCTTATCCTATTCAAATTATTGGAAAAAGGTTCAGAGTTTAAAAGGAAGAATTCATCTCAAGTGTCATGCCAAATACTAATGGATTTTTGTTACTTCTAAAATTTACAATGATAGTCATTATAATTAGGAAAAAAGCTTAAAGACACTTGCAGTGTATCTGGCATAATTCTAACACCTCTCTGGATGTTTAACTTTGCATAGTGAGCTTATGAATTTAAAGAATGCTTGTCTACTAAGCTTTGATGTGGCAGATACTGCTGATAAAATTATCAATGACCTCAGATCAGTATTTCCATTTTGGTCAAGTGTCAAGAATGGCATATATAGATTGACCATGCTTGTCCTGGGAATACTTTTATTCCTGCCCATCATGTTAAAGCTTGTCTTTAATAACATCACCATGTTGTCAGCCAAAATATGTGGTTTGAAACTGACCACCAGACAGAATTATTAGTTTAACAGTCTGACAAGCCACAGAAGGATAAGATTCTGCACAGAGCCTTACCAACCTAAGACAGAAAGGCATTGCTTTTGATAATGCATATTCCATGACAGGTAAGGAAAGTATTCTTGTCAGAAGGACTTAAGCCAGGTTCAGTCTTGTTTATGCAATAAAAAAGGGGAAGATGTGGAGAGCTTTTGGGACTGCTTGACAGGAATCTGACATTGGCCAAGGACAAGGAAATGGGCTTCAGGCAGGAATCTGACATTAGGCTAGAACAAAGAAGTAATTTCAGACAGGGATCTAGGCTAGAACAAAGAAGTAATTTCAAGCAGGGATCTAAATCTTAGACTAGAACAAAAAAGTAGGCTTCAGGCGTGAAAATGACTTTGGGCTAAGACATGTAAATAGGTTCAGATATTTT
Source organism: Mastomys natalensis (assembly GCA_021653895.1). Taxonomy (NCBI): domain Eukaryota; kingdom Metazoa; phylum Chordata; class Mammalia; order Rodentia; family Muridae; genus Mastomys; species Mastomys natalensis. The sequence goes on along the minus strand of JAJTUV010003451.1, from coordinate 43,912 downwards.
GGTCATCTTGATAAGCCCTTAGAAATAGTGATCATGGGAGTGATCACGGGACTTTGTTTATTGGCCTACTTGTTCTTTGACTATTTGTATTTATTGCCTTACTTGTTCCTTGACTATTTGCATCTATTGTATTGCTAGTTCCTCAACCTAGAACTGACCTTAATACTTGCATTAAAGTGGCATAAAAGCAGACTGGGAAAAAAATAGTAAATAAATTTAAAAAAACATAAATGAGTTTTAAATCCTATAAAGACAAATTTATAATCAGGTAACAATGTTATTTAAGAAGTATAGAATTTCTAGGGAGATATTTCAGTATTTAGTATTCCTAAAACATCAATAAGCAGAATGAATAATAAATATGTAATATGAAAGTAGAAGGGCTAAAAATAAAATGTGGGATGAATTCTGGAGGATGAAGAATTAAGAGGATAAATGGTAGACTAACCAAAACTAAGAATGTATTAAAAGACCTCATTGAAACCCATTAGATAGTAAGCTCATAGTGGACCAAGACAAAACACTCCTCATTTTTCATGGTTGGGGGTTGTTTCTTTTTTTCAGTATTATTCTCTTATTGTTTTCTTATTTGTTTATTTGATTTGATTTTTACTTTTTTGTTTTTAATTGTAAGAAAGACAGAGAGTTCAAACAACATGAAATTAGGTGGGTAGAGAGGTGGGGACAGTCTGAGAGGATTTAGGGGTAGAAAATTTGATCAAACTATATTCTATTTAAAAATGTCTGCATGGTATGTACTCACTAATAAGTGGATATTAGTGAAAAAATATAATTAAAAATCAAAATATAACTTTGAAAAGAAGCTAGAACCACAGAAAACATGAGTTATTAAATGAAAATTAAAGTGCAAATCAAAGGATACATTCAGAGCAATTATTGTTCAAGGAGAACACAGAGGGCTCCAGAACATCATAAGCTATTGACATTGCCCTGACCATCTTATTACAAAACCACAATTACATGGTAACAACCTACTACTAAAGCCAACACACACTTGGATGTCAAGACATGGAGAAATCCATCACAAATCAATCAGAAATCATTTTCCCTTGGGCTGGCTTTCTAATGGCCAGAAGATGTTCTGCAGGCTGCAGGGCAGAAAGATACAAATGGTCCTATCCAAGACTGGACCCTTCATGCCACCATACTGCTCTGCTAGGCAAGGTGTGCCCAGTGTTACCATTGTTATAGAATAACTAGCTGCTTTCTTATTAGAGTTGAGGCCTTTACCACATGAGGAATATCACATTTGGTGCTGTAATACAAATTCGTAAACAATGACAGTGGAGGTCACAAGCTCTAGGGTGAAACTTGCTACCATCACTTTGCTAAGTAGCCAGGAGATCTAACTGCACTCTTAATATTTGCCTTTATACCCTAGACCCGGGCTGCTCTTGTCCTTGGTCAGAAAAGCATCTTTTCACAGTGAGCAGGAAACAATACAGAGCTGTAGAACTAGTCAAAATGCTGATAAGAAGAGAACATGGCCTCAGCCCTAAAGCCAACAACTTCACAAACTTCCTCCTCTAAACATAATCACTAAGACTCGGGGAATATCAGAGAAGAAGAAGAAGAAAATTGTAAGGGCCAGAGAAATCCTTGCTGCCTTCTAGATATGACAAGGCTATCCCACCACTCACAAATTGCCAGCAGCTGTGGTTACCCATGTGAGACCTGCACAGGACCAAGCTATCCCAAATCCTGTACAATTGAGGAGGACCCTCTGCCCTTAATGAATCACTACTGCTAGGTGACAGCTGCTGGAAAAAGGAGATTTATTCTTTATGAGAATGTGGCCACTGGTGGGTTTCCTTGCTCCACTGGAAGGCCTAGAGCCATGCACCTATGGACAATTAATTAAGAAGACATGAGTTAGAGGTGAACATGTTAGGGCACAAGAAGGGGAAGCTTGATAAGGCACAAAGAAGATGGAGTTGATCAAATTTCATTCTGCATATGTATGACATTTCTTTCTTTTTCTCTATTTTGTTTTACATTTTGTTGGTGGTGATGGTTTTTCAAGACAGGATTTCTGTCTACAGCCTTGGTTTTCTTGGAATTTGCTCAGCAGACTAGATTGGCCTTGAAATCAAAGATCCACCTATCTCTACCTCTCTATTTGTCTCCCAAGTGCAGGTATTAAAAGCAAGTCAAATCCCTTTTAAAGAGATTGCTAGACAAAGAAATATTATTAAGAAAATCAATGAACACTTCTCTACCACATCAGAAATGAACATAAATTTTAGATTTTATACACTATAATACCTTGAAAGAGAAAGTAAAAATACATAAATGAATATACATAAGCATATTTTATTATTAAAATTATATTTTTATTGCATTAAATATATTTAATTATTTATAAGTGTATAAACATTTACAAGTACATATAAATATATATTATATAACATATATTACACATTATACATATGTGTGTTTATGTACATATCATCTTCTTAAATTTATAAATGACAAAGTTATATAACTACAAAAACTCATACTCACTGCATCTGTCAGGAGGATCTCCTCACTTCATGTCACCTTCAGCTTTTAACTTGCTTGTGCCCCTGCCTCATAAACTACATAACCCTGACCTTTGTTCAGTATGACATCACTACCTGCCAGCTGCTAGAACATTCCGTTTCCTCATCCAACCCTTGCTCAAGCACTGACTTATGCAAGGTGTTCTTACCAGTGAGTTCCGCTGAAAATGAAGAATAAATGTAGTGTGAAATGAGAGGAAAGCCTCTGCACACAATCCTCTCAACTCCTGCACCAGTGTTAGCGTGTGAGGGGTTCTGCAAACTCACAGTTTAGAAGAGCCATTGCCAATCCATTGCCATTCCCTTTTGCTTTTATTGTGTGTCAATCCAATCCAATAGTTTTTTGGATAAAGTTGGGGCTTAAGGAACTTCTATAAAGAAAACAATACATCTTATTGAAATTTTCCATCAGTTTACTAAGAGAACAACCAGGAAAACTTATCATCTATTCCATCAGTTTTCTGCTGCCCTAACCTCCAGCCCTTCAGTAACTCCCATATTCGTTTTCTGTAGTGATTTCCCACAAGGATCTCATTTCTGTCCAAACCAATATCAGTTTCATAAGTTATTTAAAAGCTTTAGGTGTCTGGTGGTACTTAGTTCATTAAATAATTTGTGACTGTGTTTCTTAGACAAAGTCTCACTGTATAGCTAAGGTTGGCCTTGAAATCACAATCTTACTGCTTCAGGACCCCAAGTACATACTACACACTGGCTCATTAAATAATTTCTAACACTTTATAAAATTATTCAAATGATTTTTTCTCAAAGTCTACAGAAGCATGTGGAAAATATTCATCATAAGTGACACCCTGTGTTCAAAACAAATCCATTGAGATGAATATTCCCATGTGAAAGCTATGTATTAAGTTCCATTCTGCAGAGAGGAGGTCTCTCTGTAGTTCATATTCAGAAGTGACAGAAATTCAAGAAGACATGGGGAGAGATTTGGAAGTATTTAGTATGTCTTACATGTGACATCCAAGTAACATACTGTCTCATTAAATTTCAGAATACATATTATAGTACAAGTTTAAATTTAACTATGTATAGGTATCTAATAGAACTTTCTATCATTATTTAACATTAAAAATTATAATAATGTTGTAGCATTAGTATATAATTGTTTAAATGTCTTTTAAAGTGATATATAAATCTTCTACCATATTTTGAATGACAGAGTTTCAAAATGATCCTGCAAGAGCATTTCTCCAGAAAAATATAATCTACTCATTTGAAGAGAGTTTCTTAGTAATAAACATAAACAGATAATGTCAGTATAATGCCACTTTGGCTTTTTTAAAATGCTAGTTTCAAAAGATAGACATTTTATGATACAGAGAATATTATGAAGTAAATATTGTGGACAGATTCGATGAAAATCAACAGGAGTTAACTGGTACAACTATTTAGTTGCATGGTTCTTACATAATTTCCAATTTGGAGATAGACTCCATGGTTAATAATCTGTCTGTTGTCATCCCCTCATCTCAAGCAGTCTCATTCCTGGGTATCAAAAAGCAAGCCCTAGGCATCTGTCTTTGGGACTTTATTTGGCATTCTATGGAGACACATAACTGTTAGTCACAAGTTGTGCTGAGACAAATGCTTAAACTTCATCAGGGAAAGACATGCTTTTCTGAGGCACTCTGTTGAAGACTTCTGAGGAAGGGAGGAGATTACAAACACTCTACTGTCTCTTTAGTAACATATCTCTTCATAACTAAGAATAAGTCCTGACATTAAATAGGGAGCAGGAAGAGTCAACTAGGAAATTTACTGCACAGTTTTTGCTCACATTACAGAAACACCACCTACAGCTCATTCAGACCTCCCTTTTTAAACCCCTGCTTGGACTCATATCTCATTATCTAAGGGTTTCAGAGAGAGACTCCAAGGATAAAGAAGCATATTAAGAGTCTGTGTTACCAGTTCATCCTCATCATCTATCTTCAGAAGAGATAAGCTGCAACCTTGACAGATTCGTTCACATTCATTCCACTTTTTTTCCTCAGTGATGAAATAATAACATTTTATGCCACAACATAACCAGTGTCTTTCCACTAGTTTGCCTGCAACAGAGAAGGTGAATGGTCAAACTTCCAATTTTCTGGTATTCTGATATCAGAGTGGTGTGTTTATTATTAAACATCTATAAGTAAGTAAAATCTCACGGCTCTCAGAAACTGAAGTTGTAGAATGCCCAGAGAACCCTACACATTCATGCACTTTACCACAGTAAGAAAATTTTTAAAAAAGTAGAGAAAATGTACTTTGTTTATCACAGTAGAAAAAGCAGAGAAAATGTAGTACATACACTCAAGGGAATACTATTTATCCTTTAAGTGAAGTAAAGCCTGTCAGACATGATATTTTATTGCTATAATGCCAGGCCCCATAGAGTGAGGCAGGAGGATCACCACCAGTGTAAGGTCATCTTAAGCGGAGAAGTGAATTTCTGGACAGCCTGGACTATATAGTGAGTTTCAAATCAGCCTGAGCTACAGAATGAAACCATGTCTCACACTCAACTCACCCCACAAAAGAGATCCTGACAAAATGTAACCAACTGTGCAGTAGTGTCTCCCAGGAAACTCCTGCCTGTTACTCACTTAGTGTCAGGACACTAAGCCTATTATGAGGAAACTCACTGCTCAAGAGACAGCAGGGTCTTTGTAATCTCCTCCCTTTCTCATAAATATGTAATTAAGTCCCTCAGAGAAGCATGGATGAATTGGAGACTGTCATGCAAAGTGAAACATGTCAGCCCCAAGTCCATCCTTTATGATTCCACTCAGATGAGGATTTCCAACCCAGCCTAACTCTAAGAAGCAGAGGTTTGTGAAACACCAGGGGTTGGAAGGCAGGACACAGAGAGTGGAATTCTGGATCTGAAGTAATGCATAGTGCATTAATGCCCACAGGGGTCCATATGCTACTTGGAGCTATGCTGTAGTCTCTATTAAATGTTCTTGCCTTAAGGGCACATGGGACCTTTTATAAGGTGACAGTCTTCTGATTGAAGTAAGGCCTTCAAGGGTATGTATCTCCACATGCCCAAAGGTGGCAAATTGAGTACAATAAAATGTGTATCGTTTATATAGTATCAACATCTCAGTATGATTATTTTGTTTGGTGGTGTTCTGGGAATGCCCATAATCAATCAGTGAATTTTATCACCAACCTTTGCTTTTCTATAAAGAGGTATCAAATGTAGCTCAGACTGGGCTAGAATTTGTTTGATTGCACTACCAGACCTGAGTCCTGGACCATAGTTAACTCCTCTGCCTGGACTCCTGAAAGAAAAATCTATGCTCATACTTTTTTCAGTGACAGGACCTAGAACGCTCACTGGCCCTTATCATCCTCATTGAAGCTTAGATACATATTTGTTGCCACAAGGTTTCTAGCCCAACCCTCATCAATCACACCAGCATCTCCCCTTTCACTTGGTTGAGGGGAACGGGCACACCCCCTTCTTCCAACACTGTGTCTTTCTCTTTCAAAATCACCACTTTCACTCAATGCTTCATCAGTGTAACCATCATTTGAAAGGTAATCCTTGCTAAATTGTCCCTCATCAGACTCAGAATTATGTAAAATATTCACCACTTGTTGAACTGAGTAGGAATTTATCACACCCTTTTACCTGTTCATTATCTGCTTACTTCATGGTCAGTTTCACCCTGAAATCACTTCAAAATAAAATCAAGAAGTCTGCCTGGGACAGCCTGCAGAAGTGAGTTGCACATGGTCCCCAGAATCCCACTGTCTATCTCTGGGCTTGCTTTCCAGTCTGGAGGACACCTGACATCCTGCTTAGTGTGGAAACCTTAGGTGGCCCCAAGACTAACAAGCTTAGAACCCTACTCCACCAATCCCATCTCAGTCAGATCTGCCCACCATGCCAGTTGGGTCCAACTGAGACACACCTGCAGAGTAAGGTCCACCCTGGATACAGCCTGTAGAGTGAGGTCTGCCTGAGACACAGCCAGTAGAGTCTGGCACTCTGACCTCAGTTGTCTAGTCCATGGCTTCCCCCACCTTCCTGAGAAGTCCTGCTACCTTCAGCATCATCCAGCTAAAACCAGGGAAAAACCAGGTGCCTAAAGGATGGCATAGAAACACAATCAACAAGACTCGGGACAATATGGCACCACCAGAACCAGATATCCTGGAATATATTCTAGGTATCCTAATGAAACTGAAGCATAAAAAATTTAAATCCAATCTTGCAAAGATAATAGAGGACTTTAAAAAGGACATGAATTTGCCGGGCAGTGGTGGCGCACGCCTTTAATCCCAGCACTTGGGAGGCAGAGGCAGGCGAATTTCTGAGTTCGAGGCCAGCCTGATCTACAGAGTGAGTTCCAGGACAGCAGGGCTACACAGAGAACCCCTATCTCAAAAAACCAAAAAAAAAAAAAAAAAAAAAAGACATGAATAAATCCCTTAAGGAAATACAGGAAAATGCACACACGCAGATAGAGGCATTAAAAGAAGAAGCAAATAAATATAAAGGCATACAGGAAAATGAAATCTAACAGAAGAAGGATTTTAATAAAAACTGTCTAAGACCTGAAAATGGAAGTAGAAGAAATAAAGGAAACATAAACTTGATCAATCCTGGAAATAGAAAACCTAGGAAATCAAACAAGAACTATAGTGCATGCATCCACCAACAGAGTACAGGAGATGGAAGAGAGAATCTCAGATGCAGCAGATGTGATAGGAGAAATCAATATATCAGTCAAAGAAAATGCAATATCTAAAAAGTTCATAACACAAAACACCCAGGAAATTTGGGACATTATGAAAAGACCAAACTTTTGAATAATAGGAATAGAAGAAGATTCCCAGCTCAAAGGTCCAGAAAACATCCTCAAAAATAACATAGATGAAAATTTCCCTGACCTAAAGAAAAAATACGTATAAGGGTACAAGAAGCATAGGGAACACCAAACAGATTATACCAAAAAAGAAAATCCTCTGCCTCATAATAATCAAAACACTAAATATAAAGAACAAAGAAAGCAATTTAAAAGTAGCAAAGGGAAAAGCCCAAGTAACATATAAAGGGAGATCTACTCAAATTACAACTGATTTCTCAACTGAGACTGTAAAAGTTAGAAAACCCTGGACAGAGGTTTGCAAACCCTTAGAGACCACAGATAGCAGCCAGACTATTATACTCAGCAAAACTTTCACTCACCATAGTTGGAAAAAAACAAGATATTCCATGACAAAACCAAATTTAAACACCTTTTTGTTAACTCAGTCCTATAAAGGATACTAGAAGAAAAACTCTAACTCAGCAAAACACAGAAATAAATAATTTGACAGCATTAAAAACCAATAGATGAAAGATACAAACACACACACACACACCAACCCCAACATCAAAATTACAGGAAGCAACAATCATTCATCATAATATCTCTCAACATCAATGTACTTAATTCCTCCAGTAAAAAGACACAGGCTAACAAAATGGAAGAGTAAACAGAACCCATCATTCTGCTGTATACAAGTTACACATCTCAGCAACAAAAATAGTCATTATCTCAGTATAAAGTGTTGGAAAAAGATTATCCAAGCAAACAGACCCAAGAAACAAGCTGGAGTATCCCTTCTAATATCTAGCAAAATAGACTTTAAAACCAAAAGCAATCAAAAGAGACAGAGAAGGACACTTCATACTTATCAAAGAAAGAATCAAAATGGAAATCTCAGTTCTGAACGTCTATGCTCCAAATGTGAGGGCACCCACATTTGTGAAAGAAATATTAGTAAAGTTTAAATCACACATTAAACTCCACACATTAGTAGTTGGAGATCTCAACACCCTACTTTCACCAGTGGACAGGTCATCAAGATAAAAACTAAACAGACAAATAACAAAACTACAGAGATTATGACTCAAATGGACCTAACAGATATATATTGAACATTTCACCCAAACACAAAAGTATGTGCATTCTTTCACCACTTCACAGAAAATTCTCCAAAATTGACCATATAATCAATCACAACAAATACAAGAACATTGAAATAACCTCAACATCTTACAGATCACCATGGATTAAAGCTGGACTTCAACAACAGAAACAACATAAATCATATATTCATGGAAAGTGAACAGCTCATTACTCATCACTGGGTTAGGGAAGAAATTTAAAAATATATTAAAGAATTTCTAGAATTTAATAAAAATGAGGACACAACACACTCACAGTTATGTGATACTATGAAAGCAGTGTTAAGATAAAGTTCATAGCATTAAGTGACCTCATAAAGAAACTGGAGACTTCATACAAATTAAAAGTACATCTGAAATGTCTATTAAAAAAAAAAAGCAAACATACCCAGGAGGAGTAGATGACAGGAAATAATCAACCTCAGGGCTGAAATTAATCAGATAGAAACAAAACTAAAATACAAAGGATTAAGGAAACCAAGAGGTGGTTATTTGAGAAAATCAAGATAGGCAAACCCTTAACCAAACTAACAAAAAGACAGACAGATGTAGCCATATATACAAAATCAAAAATGAAAAAGGTGATATAACAACAGACACTGAGGAAATTCAAAGATCATTAGGTCTTATTTCAAAAGCCTGTACACCACAAAATTGAAAAACCTAAATGAAATGCTGATTGTCCAGACAGATAGTATTTATCAAAGCTAAATCAAGATCAAGTAAACTATCTGAATAGTCGTATAACTCCTACGGAAATAGAAGCAGTCATTAAAATTCTCCCAACCAGAAAGAAACCCAGAGTAGTGCAAAATTCTACAAGACTTTCAAAGAAGAACTAATACCAATACTCCTCAAACGAGTCCACAATTTAAAAACAGAAGGAACATTGCCAAATTCATTTTATGAGGCCACAGTCACCATTGTACCTAAACCACACAAAGACACAAGAAGGAAAGAGAATTTCAGACCAACTTCCCTTATGAATATTGGTGCAAAATAACTCAATAGAGTATTCACAAACTAACTCCAAGAACACATTGAAGACATCATACACCATGGTCAAGAAGGCTTCATCCCAAGGATGCAGGGGGTAGTTCGATACATGAAAATCCATCAATATAATCCGAACAAACTGCAAGAAAAAACTCATGTGATCATCTTTAATAGATGCTGAAAACTGTTCTATAAAATCTAGCACTGCTTCATTTTAAGACTTGCAGAGAGCAAGGATACAGGATGCATACCTAAACACAATAAAGTCAATGTGCAGAAAACCAATAGCCAACATCAAATTAAATGGAGAGAAACTTAAAGCATTTCAACTAAAATCAGGGAACAAGACAAGGCTGTCTACTCTCTCCCTATTTCTTCAATATGGTACTTAAGGTTCTAGCTAGAAAAATAAGACAACTAAAGGAGATCAAGGGATAAAAATTGGAATGGAAGAAGTGAAAGTATCATTATTCACAGGTGACTAGTATTCCATTACATAAATGAATCATAATTTTGGTATTCAGTCTTTGGTTGAGGGACATCTGGGATGTTTCCAGCTTCTGGCTATTACAAATCAGGCTGCTATAGACATAGTGGTACATGTGTGCTTGTGGTATGGTGAAACATCTTTTGGGTATATGCCTAGGAGTGGTAAAGCTGCTGAAATGCCCAACAATTGGGAGATGGAACCTCCAGTAGATAGACATTGCCCCCAGTTGAGACAAGGGGCCACCCACCCATCTTCAAAATTTTTAACCCATAATTTTTCCTGCCTAAAAAAAATGCAGGGACCAAAAAGGAGCAGAGACTGACAGAAAAGCCACCCAGTGATTGTCCCAACTTGGTATCCATCCCAGGGACAGACAAAAAACCCTGACACTATTACTGTAGCCATATCATACATGCAGACAGAAGCCTGGCAAGGAAGTCCTATGAGAGGCTTTACTAGCAACTGACTGAGACAAATGCAGATACTTACAGACAACCATTGGATTGGGATTGGGGACCAATAGGGAAGAATTAAAGGAAGGACAGGAGGAGCTGAAGGGGATTGCAACCCATGAGAACAACAGTGTCAACTAACCTGGACCCCTCAGAGCTCCCAGAGACTAAACCAAAAACCAAGGAGCATACATGAGCTGGTTCTTGGCCCCAGGCACATGTGTAGCAGAGGACAACCTTGTATGGCCTCAGTGGGAGAGGATACACTTAATCCTGTGGAGACTTGATGCCCAAGTGAAGAGGGATACTAGAGAGAGAGAGGTCGTGGTGGGTGGGCAGGTGGGGCAGCACCCTCTGAAAGGTGGGAGGAGGGGTGGGGTGAAGAACTCAGGGACTGGGGACAGGAAAAGCAGGGCAAATTTTGGAATCTAAATACATAAAATAACTTCATAGAAAAAATAAAATAGCATTCTGAAAAATAAAATAAATTCTGAAAGAAAGAAAGAAGAAAGAAAGAAAGAAAGAAAGAAAGAAAGAAAGAAAGAAAGAAAGAAAGAAAGAAAGAAAGAAAGAAAGAAGGAAGGAAGGAAGGAAGGAAGGAAGGAAGGAAGGAAGGAAGGAAGGAAGGAAGGAAGAAAGTGGAAGGAAGGAAAGAAGAAGAAGAAAGAAAGGAAGAAAGAAAGAAATGATGTTTAAGATACTTAGTCATCAGAGAAACCAAAACCTCCTTACACCCATCAGAATGGCTGAGATCAAAAACTCAAATGAAAGCACATGCTGGCAAAGATTTGGAGAAGTGGAACACTCCTGCACTGCTGGTGGGAGTCTAAACTTATACAACCACTCTGGAAATCAACTCTGCAGTTTCTCAGAAGATTGGGATTACTTCTACCTCAAGACCCACCTGTACAACTTCTGGGCATATACCCAAAATATGCTCCACCATCCCAGAGGGACACATGCTCAACTATGTTCCTGGCAGCTTTCTCTATAATAGCCAGAAACTGGAAACAACCTTCAACTCCATCAACTGAAGAATAAAGAAAACGTGATTCAATGACACAATGCAACACTACTCAGCCATTAAAAACAAGGATTTTATGAACTTTGAAGGCAAATGATTGGACCTAGAAAGTATCATCCTGAGTGAAGTAAGTGCATGTCCAAAGGGACATGCATGATATGTACTCATTTATAAGTGGATATTAGCCATAAATCACAAGATAGTGTTGCTTTAATGAAAAGACCCAAAGAAGCCAAATAACAAAGAGGGCCCAAGGGAAGACAGTTGAATCTTACTCAAAAGGAGAAATAAAGAGGAAGGAAGCAGGACTGTGGATAAAGACCATACAAAGGGAGAGCAGGGGAGAAAATAGGGAGATCAGCTGGCAGGGGCCAGAGACCTGAGATGCTGGGAGGTCCCAGAGGGTCTTGAGTTTCAGACTCACCTGAGACTTTCACAAGTGGAAGTATATATCCTGAAGTGGCCACTTCTTGTAGCCAGGCAGGACTTTCAGTGGAAAGATAAGGACAGTAACCCACCAAAAAAAACCTTCAACCCCAAATGTGTCCTGCCTATAAGATATAAGTGTAGGGACAAGGGGCTGTCTGGCCCCTCCTCTCTCTCTTGCCCTCTTGCCCTCTTGCTCTCTTGCGCCTGCAGGTCATATCTGACCCCCTCTCCCCTCCCTCCTTCACATGGTCATGGCCGGCCACCACCTTCTCCTTTCTCTGCTCTCCCCTCTGCCCTAAATAAACCTCTCTTCCTGGAAAAAAAAAGTGTAGGGACAAAGCTTCATGTGCACTGCACTGAAGATATGTCACAAGCAAGTCATATATTTGAAAACAAGGCATAAGGAAAATACACACTTATTTTTAGGATTGCATCCATGTGGAGAACATTGTAGTATAAATATTTTGTAAATACACTCTTACTTGAAATTTCTATTTTCTGTCAGCAACAAATCTGGAGATTTGGATTTGCTCATGAACCAAAACAACCTAAATTCTCAAGGATGCTGACTTGCTTTTCTATCCCCCTGAAAACAGTAAGAGTTAGAATAGCCACTGAGTTCTAGATAATTTAAGAGTCTCCTAATCCAAACAGTTATTTCCAGGGTTCCAGGTCCCTATGTAAAATAAGGAAACCCAAAACCATTAACTCACATATCACCAGCATCATAAGCTGCTAATTAGACTTCAAGTCTTGAATTAAAGAAACAATACAGAATATTCTTGGTTCAAGGTCCATCCATACCTGTGTGCCATAAGTAATCTAAAATGATCTTGGTTTCTTTGTAGCATTTTTTCTGTTCTTTTTTAAGTGAGTACAGACGATTTTTGAGGGTATCACACTCTAAAGACTTATTTCTTAACATTTCTTCCTTTAAGGAGATATCCTTTTTCATGACATGGTTCTCTTGACGGACATTATTTAGAGTTTTCTCCTGTTGGTGTTTCTCTTGTCCGTACTGAAAAACTAAAATTAATAGCAGATATGTAACACCAAAAGTGTTAATAATGTGTAAATACTGAAATGAGATTAGAGATAAAGCTCATGTTGACAATCAACACATATCATTACTTTAATTGCTACTTAGACATTTAGAAAGTAACACTTTCATTAGCTTAACTGTGGAAATGGAAACATCTATTTCACTCCATCAGCAACTTCTATGTAAGGTATAAGATACAGCTGAAATAAATTATGGCGAAAGTACCATATCTTCTAACTAGTTTGGTTTTTTTTCACACCTACAACTTATGAATAAATACTTACGTAAAATATTCAGTGAATACTTTACACAGTCTGAACATATGAAATAATAAACATGAAGAACCGGCACAATTCAACTTGGAGCATAGTATCCAGATATGTAGTTATGGTTTAGCACAGCCTGGGAGTGATTTCCTCTAAAGCTATGAAGAAATCCAGTATGGCTAAAGCTTTAATATCTCTGTACAGATCTAGTCTATTTACTTAACCATGGCCTCAATATACACTGGGAAAAATTAAAATAAAGTCATCATTTCTTTTGCACAGAAGTTTCTTACAGAATGTTTACCTAAGATTCACAATCATCTGAGCTCATAAGGTAAAATATCACCAAGTCCCAAGAAAGAACATAATCACAAATGAGACAGAACAGCGCAGCTCCCAACAGCCCCCCCCCATCACTAACAGATTAGGTATGTAAGAGAACAGGACACTGTAGTGTGTCAGAAAAAAGTAAATGAAGTCTAGAGCTATGTGGCTTGTCTCCTGATTATAGGCAAGTTAATGGACAGAGTGTGTATCTACATAATGTCTAAAGTTATCATTTAAACAGAAAGGCAAAGAGGATGTATACCAGTTACTCACTGTGTGTAACCAACACTGCCACAGTTACCAGCAGAAGGGAACAGAGGATTCCGAGAACTATCACAATGAGCTTCCAGGGGACTGAACACTCTTAAATCAAACAAACCAAGAAAATCATCACGATGAGAAGAGCAAGTCCCAATATTAATTATACTTTTCCATTGACTAGAAACAATGAGATATTGATCTCTAAACTTTTTGCAGAAGTCTGTGATACCAACTAACTAAAAAATGTGCTTTCAAAACTGTAGATTTCTGCCTAAAATGCACCCACTGTGCAAAATCCTACATGTATGAAATTTAATAGGATGTTGATGTTTTTTCACCTATGGCCTTGTGTACTAAATCCTCCTGACTGAGCCTAGAAGGAGCTGGATGGCAGGCTGTACCCTTACCCAGTTCTACAGGATCAAAAGTGCATCCTACGGAAAGCACTGGAGGCACAGATACACTCTAAGTACAAGACAGCATAACTAAGGATGGAGAGGAAGGAAAGAGGGATGGATGTTCCTGTGAACCGTTAGGAAACTGTGGCTGTTCTGGATCTCACTGTATCCAGACCCATCATTAAAGGGGCCTAGAAGTCAACACTGTTTTTCCATAAGTTCTATTTTTCTGTACAAAATACTAATAAACATCATTGTGTGTCTGAGGTGTTCACAATGGGAAAATCAAGCTTCAGATTATCACATCAACTACATTAATGTTCTCAACTTGGAGTTCAACTCTGACATTGTGTTCAGAGTGAGCTGAAAAGGAAGATAGAAAAGTGACAATTCCTCTTTTTCATTAATAAACAAAATTATTCTTTAGCATTTTCAGGAACTCTCACTAGGGTTTACTCATTCCCATACCCCCTAGTCCTCTCATCCCCTCTCTTCCTCTGTAACTTTACTCTCAGGAAGAACTTCCTCTTCTGATAGAAGATGATTGCTGTCGTGTTGCATTAGATGTTGAGGATATTTAAGACAATTAAAACTCCTTCAGCTGGAGGGTAAGTATTGTTTCTTCTGCACACATTTCATTTTTTTTTTAAGATTAATTTCTCTAGCATATTTGGTGGTTTTTCAGACTCTAGTTTGTACTTTTAAAGGTTTCAAAACTTTTCATGACTAAACAAACAAAAGCAAAAGCAAACCAAAACCCCTCCTAATGGACAGAATGCTTCTCTTCTCACTTCTCCATTCTCAAGAGCTTTTTGTATTTGTCTCCCTTTGTTCTGCTATGCCCATCTGGCCTTCTTTGTTACCAGCTGACAACTAGAAATAGGATTACTGTTTTCATGAGGAGCCAGTAGGATATTGTTTTGAAAAGTCAAAAGTTAAAATACATAAAAACAAGGTGAATTTAGACACTTAAAAACACTTACCTCTGTGACCAGGCTCTCTGGGACTTTGAGTCTCCTCAGGCCTCACTGAGCTCTGCAACCCTGAAGACTTATAAAATCTCACAGTTGTATAAATAACCTCCTGATCAGTCATCTTGGGAGTATGTAAAGTACGATTTGTATTAAAAAGTGGCCTCAAGTAATATCTAAAGAAAAAGTTAAAATGTTCATCTTTAGAAAGGGACCTGGATCTGAGGCTGCATTGGGGTGGGAAGGGGTCGGGTATGATTAATCCCCTTAACGATCCAAACACCCTGACATAGACTGACTCTGGTTGCCTCACACACAGGTGAGACCTCTTTGCATATTTCTGTTAAATCTGCTTATACTTCTAATAGCAACCGTTATTAAGAAACATGGAAAGAACTTTAAAAATACTAATAAGTCATTACAATTTTGAAACAACCTCTTTGTTCAAAATGTTCTACATACATGAAAAGGGTTAGGCAAAATTGCTGCCACCATAAATCATTAAAACCCTTTAAAGCTATCAATTCAAATAACAAAAATTAAAACATTTTTAAATAAATAATTTTTTTGCTTTGAAATTGTTTATACACTTTGTTAAACCTGTGAATATAAAAATATTAACTCTTTTCAGTTATACATATCTAACCTGGTTTCCCAGACAGGACCTTCAAAGTAATACTCAAATATTAATATAGAAGATGATTAAAATTTGGGGTCCAAGTATGTAAATGTTTCCTGAGTTGAAGCTCTAGCTCCAGAGAGTACAACCTCTCTATTTAGCAACATCCTATAGACTCTTCTCCAGGGCCAGCCTGGTAAATAGATGCAATTAGGAAAGATCCTACTGAGTGGGATAACTCAGACCCAGAAAGACAAATGCCACATGGTCTCTGGCATCTGAGGCTCTGTCTCCAAGTCTTCAGATATTCCACCTATTGTGGAATACCTAAAGAAGCCAGGTAAGTGAAAAGGATCATTGCACAGGTGGAGTATGGGATCAATAGGGAGGGGAGTAGTAGGATATAACCTGAAATTTAATCCCAAATTACTCCACATATACAATCATTTCACATGCTACATTCTAGCATATGATATTGCCAGACAAGGACCCTATATGAAAATAAATCTTGTCACTGTGCCATTAGCCAATGCCCATAAGGATCCAATCTGATAATATAAATAATTATATTATTAAATAGCAAATATTTATAACTAGTCTTCTCACTTACATTAATAACTGAGATAATGCCCCATAGATAATATGAGAACAAACTGTACTGATTTGTCGGGACGTGGAAGGGCATCTTGGTTCGTGGGTTGCTACGCTCCCAGAACCCAGGGCCCTGACACACTGTCTAATCTCCATTTAACCTGTACCATCAGTCACATAAGACACAGGTGGAGGGCGTGACTAACAGGCCTCCGCCTGGAGATTTATATATTAATGAGTTCTCTAAAGGCCAGGAGGCCTGGATAATTAAATTATTCCTCCCCAGTCCCTCCTCTTTCCCACTTCCTATATAAGCTAGCTCTCCCCTGGCTGGGAGTTGGGGGTGCACATTCACATCCGGATCCAACTACCATCATGGATAATAAAACTTTCATCTCTTGAACTCCATGTGTCTTCTGGGCCTGCCGCCATCAAGCTTTCAGCTTTTGGAACCCTACACCTCACGTGTGTGGGAACCCACCCACGGGAAAAGCCTCCAGGATTCCCAGCTGCTGCCCTCCTCTGCGAGCTGCTGCTGCACCCATCTGCGGGTTGCTGTCCCACTGGCATGAACTGCCGCCCGCGTGAGGTTTTCCCACACTGATTAATTCTTTAGATTTTTAGTAAACTTTTCTAAAATTATTCACATTTTCACTTGTTTCTTCCTTCCTTTCTTTCTTTCTCTCCTTTTCTCTCTCTTTTTTTGGTTGTTTTTTCTGTTTGTTTGTTTGTTTATTTCTTTGTTTTCAAGACAAGGTTTCTTTGCATAGCCCTCATCTATACCGGAACTAGCTCTGCAGATCAGGCTGTCCTCAAACTTACAAGAGATACACCAAGTATAGAGGATTAAGTATAGTGTGTCACCACTGCCAGCCAAAATTCCTTAAGAAAAAGGAATCTTCCCACTACAGAATTCTTTTTTAAAACTGTTATTATTATTTTTGTTGTTGGAGTATAGCCTGTGCCAAAGTACATGTGTGCCAGAGGACAACTTTACCAAGTGAGTTCTCTCACTCTACCTTCAAGTGGGCTCCAGGGATCAAACTCAGGGGTAAATCAGACTTGTGCAGCATGTACTTTACATTCTGACCCATCTTACCTGGCTCCTTCTTCTAAGTGACTTAGATATAAACTTTTCTCACAGATAGAGAGTAATGAATTCAATAGATCCATAGATCCTCACCTATAATTTCCGAGCTCACAGCAGAAGTCACAGCACACTCAGAAATAAAATAACAAATACAGAACTCCAATTTTCACATACTGCCAGAGTTCACCTGTTCTAACACAACCAACAGGGTTTTCCCATCAATCCTGCTGTCAAATCACACAATGAAAAATTCTGATAGAAAAATAATAAAATCAGCCGTTACCTGTGTCTCTACTAGGAAATGATTCTGGTGAAGGGAATTGATCCCCTAATTGAGGGACAACTTGGCCATTCTTGCTCTGTATACCCTCAGGGCTTCAAGAAGAAAGACAAACCAGTCAGCTCTGAGTGATACTCCAGCTCATGATTTTCTGCCCCGCCTCTTGATCAAAGTGAAAAGAGGAAACTGTGTGATAAAGGCTGACTCTGACAGCAAAGGAAAGGACCAGTCTATTGTGCCATATGCTGCAATCAATGTCCATAACTGATATTTGAAGACTGAGAAGATAACACTCTTTCAGATAACATAAAACCACTAGGAAAAGGGGGTTCTGAAGTTCCCTTGCTTCTAATTTTGTAATAGGCTGTTGGAAATTTTCTTTTTCTATTTGAAATTTTTTTCTTGCTCTTGAATTATGCTTATTGTACCTGTGTGTTTTACGAATACCTTTCAAAGGCATTTACACTGTAAACCTTCTGGTATGTACCCTTCTAGCTTTTCATTTGTGAATAATGTTTACTGTGAATGCTGATGTCATTCCACATACAGTGGTTGTACTGCTGATTGTTTTATGATGCTGGGATAGCAAATCTAAAGACACTGAGCATGCTCAGTAAACATTTTTCCACTGAGTCACAGACTCCAGATTTGTTTCTGATTTGGTTTGGTTGAAGTTTTTTTTGTTTTCTTTCCAGTTTTTTTTTTTTTTTTTCTGAAACAATTGATACATCATACTTACTATGTAACCAGGATGGCCTCAAACTCATTATGAGCTTGAGTTAGTCTCTTAAGTGCTGGAATTACAGCTTTATACTGCTGAAGGGGCCAAAGCAGCAGGATGGACTCCATCTTGTCCTCCAAACTTCTTTTAAGATGCTATCTTTAGAGTGACATGGCTCCTGACCTTGGGCTCTGAGAAACAGACCACAAAACAATCAAAATAGACATAACAGCTGTGGCCAGCTTGCAACAACAGGAAAACTGGTGACAACAATAGGATGAGTGAAGAAAACATGCATCATTCCCAGGTCAAGATGTCTCTTTTAGATATGTGGTCTCTCCTTGTGGTTTGAACAAATGCTATGTGCCAATCAGTTTAAAGGTTAATGTCCTTTACCCATTTACCCAATCATGTAACGCCCCTGCTTGCAAATTTTTCCCTATATAAACCCTAAGCCTCTAGACCTGATCGTCACTGCCTAACCTGTTGCATCAGGGAGGTTTGTGACCTGAGTTCGAACTTGAATCAAGATCTCATGTGCTTATATCAGAGTTGTAGTCTCTGATGGCCTCTTAGGGGTTCTCAAGAACTGGGCATTACACCACCACAACAATTTATACCATGTTTTCGAATGATCTTTTATAATAACTAATAAGCAATTCCACATTTTATAAATACTGATGAATAGAATTTTTAAAGCCACATATAGTTATTAATCACTTCTATATAGTATGAATTAAGTAATCAGGTGATGCCCTACTTTGAATATTTAAGTTGTTTACACTATTTTGTTGTTAATTTGAAAAGTGCATGGGATATACTTTAGAACATACTTAGATATTTTATGCATAGTCATATGACCAAAGGATTTACACATTTAAAAACTCTGATAAAGATTGTCACATGACCTCTAGTTCATTAGTCTAGTAGTTGGATGTGAAAATATTCACAATAAAATTTTGTTTTTAGAGATAAAGTTTCTTCTGAGTTTCACTTATAGGTTAAAGCCCAAACACTTACATTTAATGCCAAATGATTCTCCAAAAAAATGAACATTTCAGAAATAATAATCTACTCTATGATGTTGCTAGAAGAGTCTATATTACAATAAAATTTATCTCTAGGCATTGTGACACATGACTTAAGTCCCAAACTCAGGAGACAGAGGCAGGAGTATCTCTGTGATTCAAGTCCAACAGTGTCTGCATAGAGAAATCAGGACAGCCAGGGCTACATAGTCTCAAAACAAACAAACAAAAACGACAGAACAATAGAAAGTAAAATAAGAAAAAAAGAAAATTTAAAAATAGGCATGATTAATATACATAAATTATTCAGTGTGATGATAGCAATCAATACAAAAATGATCAGGTAATAAATATTACACTTTACATTGCTTCTTCCATTAATGAGTATTTGAAAATGGCATCCAATAAGCATTTAATATGAAAAGATTGTTGAAGGACTTACTCATTTCTATGACCTCTAACACATTATTTATTGATGAAATTTTTTTTTTCTTTTTTTTTTATTGGAAAATTTTTTTTTACATTTCAGATGTTCTCTCCTTACCCCATTTCCCCCCTCCCTCCCAGGAACTCACTATCCCTTCCCCCCTCCTCCTGCCTCCACGTTGGTGTACCCCCACCCACCCTCCCCCGTACCTCACCTCCCCACCCTCGAGTACCCCCCCACGACGTCCAGTCTTCATGGGACCAAGAATCTCTTCTCCCACTTATATATAGCTCCCTTGCATATATAGCTGGAGCCATGGGTCCCTCCCTAAGCGCTCCCAGGCTGGTGGTTTAGACCCTGGGGCTCTGGTTGGTTGGGATTGTTGCTTTCCTCATGGTGTCTGAATCCTCTCAACTCCTTCAGCCTTCACTCTATCTTCTCCATTGGGAACCCCATGATCAGTTTAATGGTTAGCTGTGAGCATCTGCCTCTGAGTATGTCAGACTCTTGCAGACCTCTAAGGAGACAGCTATATCAGGCCCCTTTGTCAGCATGTACATCCTGACATCCACATCAACCTCTACCTTTGGTGACTGCACATAGGATGGATATCAGGTGGAATGGTCTGTAGACGGTCCTTCCTTCAGTTTCTGTCCTGCACTGTGTCTCCATATTTGCACCCTTGAGTATTTTGTTACTCCTTCTAAGAAGGACTGAAGCTCCCCTATTTGGTCATCATTCTTCATGAGCTTTATGTGGTCTGTGAGTTGAATCTTCCATAACTTCCTATGCAAGATGTGGCTTCCTATTACAGAATTCTACAAAGTGTATAAGAAACTATGCAAAGACTTGAATTAATTACAAAGTAATTCTGAGTAATTAATTACTGAGCTCTCTTTTAGATAACATATAGAAAAAGTCATAGCATAATAAGAGGAAATACCTTTCTTAATACTGAATTCCAGTTTTCACATGCAGAATGAATACAGTTCTAATTCGATCAGTTGACTGTGTATTCTCATTGTGTCCCTGTTGTGCATACCATTTGTAACAGAATGTCATTTCTCTAGAATAAGGATGATCCTATGGTAGAGAAATCTGACAGGATCAAAGTAGCTATTACCTGTACCCCAGCCAGGTGGTGATGCAGGTGGAGGGAAGCAATGATAAGAGACAAGTGTCGTCTCCAGTCCTGTATCCCCTCAGATGCCCGAAATGAAACACAGAAGTGTGTCCCTTCTGAATGATACTCCAGCTCTTAAAGCTCTCCTCTCCTCTTGACCAAACCAAAAAGAAGAAATTGTAGGCTGAGAGCTGATACTGACAAGAAATATGAGCTATGCATTCCTGCATTTGAAATGTTCCCCACTACGTGTGCCACAGATCACATTTCCTAATGTTTGATGACCGAAAAGATAAGGGAACATATATTTAGAGAAAACATTGCCAAAATCTTTAAGCTAAAATGTCTTACTAAACTAAACCATCAGTTAGGAGTGATGACTGAAACATCTCTGTATAAATATGAGGGTATACAGAAGAAATTGGATGACTAAGTTTCAGTTTCAATTTTTAATAGTTTCCAGGAATTTCAATTTATATTAATATATAAGAGGAGAGATTACTTTTTGTTTTCAAATTGTGTTTACTGAAAGTTGATATATATTAGGAATGCCTGTAAGAAAATCACATTTTCATTGTGATTTTCTTGGTGTGTACTGAGCTACTTTTTAAGCCATACATAATGTTTACAATGAAAGTTCATGTCATTCCACATTAGGTGGCTTCAGTGTTGTCATTGTGTTGATGCTGATAAATCAAACCAAGGCCCTGTGCATGCCCTACAAGAGCTATACTACGAGCTACATATTCATTCTTTGAGGGCTTGGTCATTGATAGTTTGGCTGGTTGGTTGACTAGTTGTCTTGTTTTGATATTTTGGTTTTGTTTCAGACGTGGTCATGTTGTATAAATAATAGTGGCCTGAAACTCACTATGTAGCCTTGACTGGATTCAAACAATTATGTTCTTCTGAATAATCATCCTTGGTTCTGTGTTACAGATATAGCTAACTGGATCACTGTACATACTGTGTGTGTGTGTGCATGTGTGTGTGTGTGTGTGTTGTGTGTGTGTGTGGTGTGTGTGAGAGAGAGAGAGAGAGAGAGAGAGAGAGAGAGAGAAAAAGAGAGGAGAGATGATGATGATGATGATGATGATGATGATGTGTATGATGGCTTGAGTATGGATGGTCTGAACAAAACCTCATGATCAACCAAGCATGGCAACACAGTCCTGTAATCCCAGGAAGCATGGGCAGGAGAGTATTCAAAAGGCAAGGACAGCTTGGTTTACTACATATTAAGTTCCAGGACACCTAAAGCTATCAAGGGAGACCTTATCTATAAACCACCCCTCCTATATGAAAGCAGAGGTCATAAGACAAGTTTATCCATCATGTTGGTTCTTCTACTGTTGCCTATCTGCACAGTGCCCCTTCACTTTGTGTCATTGGCAAATCTGAGGTCTTATCCCACACAATAACACCTAACCTTGAAGTTTCCAACCTCAAAAAGTCTGAACCCGAATAAGCTTCTTTTCATTAGAAATTACTCAGCCTATTTTGCTGCTATAGCAACTAAAATGAACCAACAATCAAAATGAACTAAAATATCTACCCTACAATGTTAAATTATGAGTGACAGTGTTGTGGACTTGAAGGAACAAGTCTTGGGCACACCATTGAGGGATTATTAGGTTAGATTAGGCTCTGGCCAAGCCTATGGGAGGATTGCCTTTGCTAGATCATTTGAAAAGAGAAGAATCATCCATTGTAGGTGGCACCATTTTCCTCTGCTAGGATCCTAAACTGTGTAGATAGAGAGAGAAGGCTGAGAACAAACTCATTAATCATTCTTTGCTTCTAGCTACTTATGCAATGTGACCAGCTGCCTCAAGCTCCAGCTCCAGTGACTTCCCAATGGTGAACGACTATACCCTTGAACTGTGAGCTAAAATAAACCCTTTGTTCCCAACGTTGTTTTTGTCAATATTTCTGTTATTTTATAATAACAGAGAAAGAACTTAAGACACTTGGAGTGCAGGTGTTTTTGAAGAACAGGGTAGAGACAGTAAGTGAAACAGGACCTAGGAAATCCACAGCAGTGAGAAACGGTTGCTTTAGAAAAAAACCACTGATGACATAAGATCTGGAAATTCACAACAAACTGCCCACAAGAAGGTTAACACTGTTGAGACAATGCTGTTGCTTCTCATTTTCATCCTTGTCTCTGGTAGGCAACTCTTGTTCTGGATGAACACTGAGCAATTTCAGAGCACATGATCACCTGCATGTTGTTGTCTGTGTCTGCTCACAAGAGGTCTGTG
Source organism: Mastomys natalensis (assembly GCA_021653895.1). Taxonomy (NCBI): domain Eukaryota; kingdom Metazoa; phylum Chordata; class Mammalia; order Rodentia; family Muridae; genus Mastomys; species Mastomys natalensis. The sequence goes on along the minus strand of JAJTUV010003451.1, from coordinate 20,572 downwards.
AGCACACACTCTAAGTCCTTTCCTTCATCTCTGTGACAGCAGAATGGACAACAGATGTGGTGCCACCAGAGTGCTTGACAAACAAGGACAATAAAATACAAAGAAACCAAATACAAAGTGAGGACTTTTCAGCTTTAGAAAGAGGCAGAATCATACTAAAAACTGGACCTTTGAATAAAGCAGCAGCTGCAAATGCAATTTTCTGTTCATTGAAAGTTCTGCGTTTCTGAGGAAAACAAAATATCTTTAAATGAAGACAATTGCATTAGAAGATTGTGTCCTTTCATATGAAGGTGATTAACACAGTGCAGTTCTGAGAGCGAAGTGCAACAAACTAATGGAAGAGATTGAACTGCATTCCCACCAGCTAATAAAACAGAAAGGTGGGAAGCCTGAAAAATGTTTTTAATTTTCTTAAATTTTTTTTCCTAATCTCACTTTTATTTTTTTCATAAATCATTTTTTTCATTTTACATCTCAATTGCAGTTCTCCTCCCTCCTCTCCTCCCAGTCCCATTCCAACAAGTCCCTCCCCCTATTACTCCCTCCCCTTGGGTACCATCCTTCCCACCCTAAGAAATCTAGTCCCAGCAGGACTAAGCATATCCTCTTTACTAAGGACAGACATGGCTTCTCAGTTAGAGGAACAGTATCCACAGGCAGGCAACAGATTAAGGGACAGCCCCTGCTCTAACTTTTGGGGCACTTGAAGATCAAGCTACACATCTGTTACAAACGTGTAGAGGACCTAGATCCAGCCCCTCCACACTCTTTGATTGGTGGTTCAGTCTCTGTGAGCCCCCATGAGTCCAGGTTAGTTTACTCTATAAGTTGTCCTGTGGTGTCTTTGACTCCTCCAGCTGGCTCAACTCATTCTTCCACAAGACTCTCCAAGCTCCAGATAATGCTTGGCTATGGGTCTCTGTATCTGTTTCCAACCACTGCTGAATGAAGCCTCTCAGGAGACAGTTATGCTAGGCTCCTGTCTGCAAGAATAGCAGAATATCATTAATAGTGTCAGGGGTTGGCTCTCTCTCATGGGCTGGGTCTCAAATTGGACCAGTCATTAGCTATTCCTTCAGTCTCTGCTCCATATTTATCCATGTACATCTTGTAGAGAGAATAAAGCATAGGTTGAAGGTTATGTGGGTGAGTTGATATCCCCCTCCTCCTTCCACTGGAAGTCTTGCCTGACTGCAGGAGGGGCCACTTCAGTCTCTATATTCTGAACTAATAGGAATTTCAGCTAGGGTCACCCACTTAAAGTCCCCCTGAGCCTCTCCCATTCCAGGTCTCCAGCTAGTCTCAGAGTTGCCTCCCACTGATTTCCATTCTCACTCCCATTCCTCTCCCCACACCTGATTGCAGTCCCTGCGCCCACTTCCCTACCCAGTTCTCTCTCTCCATCCACCTCCAATGACTACTTTGTTTCCCCTTCACTTCTATGCAAAAACATTCTCTTAGACACAGACATGAATATATATTCAACCATATATTTACATTCCAGGCTGCCTTGCTGCAAAAGCCATTTTTATTTGGGAAACCACATCGTGTGCCCACTCACTTCCGATGAAGCAGCTACCTGGAAGCTGTGTGCATCAGTGTAATCACACCTTCAAACTGTCTGGTCACACCCTCAGCCTTCAGCAGTGGCTTTATCATCTAGCAGCCACAAGCTGCTCTTCATGCCCAGGCTAAGGAGGTTATCTGGAGTGACCAACAACCCACAAGAGAAGGGTGGTTTGAATCACATCACTGGGAGGAGCTGCCAGTCTTTAGTAGCTGCCCACCTTTTGCTACTTTTCTCCTGATGTGAAACTTTCTCAACACTGAACTTCATAGCTGTTAGGGCAAGAAAACCAAAAAGCTCTATTTTGAGATTTCCTGTGCCCATTACCACTCACTGTGTCCCAGCATTTATAATTACAGCTGTTCTAGTGGTCTGTATTATCTGCCTACGCAAATAGTCCTTTCAGGGCCAGAAGCACTAAGAGTGAGAAAATGAGAAAGATGCTTCAGGAACTCAGTAAGAATGATAAAGGGGCCCCCAGAAGGGTTTCAGACAGTTGTCTGGGATAAAATTCATTTAGAGGCTGAAGGAGACAGTTAAACACTGATCTGTAAATAAGCCTCTTGCCTCTGCCTCTGCAGTCCCTGTTCTCTTCTATGCTGCAGTTCAAAGAAGAGACTCTAAGCAGTTCCCCAGATCCACTGCATCCTCTGTGGAGTCTGCAGGTCCGGCTCACCCTCCTCAAAGCACTCCTTCTTTTCATTTTTTTTTTCCAATGCATAGTCTGATATAGTTCAAATGGCTCTAACGTGATTATAGCTGAGAAAGTCCTGGACTCCTGTCGCTCCTCCCTCCAACTTGGGAATTCTTGATTACAGAGTGTGCCACTGAGCCTGGACTTTGTAGCATTCTTTTAATTTTATTGTGTATTTTTTTTCTTATTTTGATGAGATATTTTATTCTAGCTCACTATACAGTAAGCCTAGGAATAGAGGTTTTTAACAATCAAATAGATTTATGGTTCAACTTACACCTTAGCCCTATATATAGCTCTCACATATTTTAAATATAAACCAGATACACTGAAACTAATAGAAGAGAACGTAGGGAAGAGCCTCTAACACATGGGCACAGGGGAAAATTTCCTGAACAGAACACCAATGGTTTATGCTTTAAGATTAACAATAGACAAATGGTACCTCATAAAATTGCAAAGCTTCCCGGGCGTGGTGTGGCACATGCCTTTAATCCCACACTTGGGAGGCAGAGGCAGGGGATTTCTGAGTTCGAAGCCAGCCTGGTCTACAGAGTGAGTTCCAGGACAGCCAGGGCTACACAGAGAAACCCTGTCTAGAAAAAAAAACAAAAAAAGAAAAAAAAATTGCAAAGATTCGTAAGGCAAAGGACCCTGTCAATAGGGCAAAATGGCAACCAACAGATTGAGAAAAGATCTTTATCAATCCTACATCCAATAAAGGACTAATATCCAATATATACACAGGTATCTAATAGTTGGATATGCAAATAATCTCAGCTATCATTTATATTCCTGATAAAAATGTTCACATAGTGAGCTGGAGTGTTGCCTAAACAGGTAAGAGCACTGCCTTATCTTCCAGGGGACCCAGTTTTGAGTCCCAGCATCCTACTCTGAGTAAATTTATCTGCACATCCAGTTCTGTGGTTTCTGTTTTCTCTGTGGCATCCAGAAGTACCAGGCTCATACTGGCACACAGACATACATACAGGAAAAAAAATCCATGCATATAAAACAAACAACTGAAAAGAAATGTTCATATACAGACCAACTTGGCACTGAAATATTTCCCTGCACACTTCATAGCACACAGGGGTGCAGAACCTAGAAAGTAAAAAAGAAACATGCACAAATTAGTAAATATTAAGCTAGAGCCTGCTGAACACATCATTTTCATCAGTCTTTCTTACTGTTCTCTGTTGTTGCTTTGTCTGTGCAGTGGTAAAATTCTCAAGACCTTATGGGAGATAATTAACATCGTAGTAGCACCTCATCCAAAACACACCCATCTGTGTGTTGAAATTCATAGATCCTTGGTGTGAACAACTGTATGGTAAGATCTGTGGCAAATGAAATGTTTCCATTAAAACACACACACACACACACACACACACACAACACACACAAGGAATACTATCCATCTCAGACTAAGTTAAAAAGACAATTTGTACCTCAGAATTAAGGAGATGAACAGGAAAACTGATCAACATAAGCTAGGGAAGCACCATGTATGTATGTAAAGCCTGCTTGGGGCTGGATCCCAAGAAAAGGGAAAAAGAAGAGTGGAAGAGCAGAATAAGCACTTAGAACAGAAGTGTGGTTATTGTGCATCAACAAGACATAGCCTCACCGAGGGAGGAGTAAAGGACAATGCTGATGAGCCAGTCTAACTACAGAAACAAAATCTCCACACAAAATAAGCAGTATAGATGATTTCCAAAGGACATTATCTAAAGACTTCTCCAAGTCAATAAAGCCAGCTCAAACAAGAAACAAGAAAATCATAGATGACAATAAAAAATACCCTAATATCTTGTGAACTGACCAATCACTGGATCATTAGCATCCCCAGTGAAAATGACCATGATGGGACTACTCCAAATGTTGAGACGTGACTTCTACAAACTAGTAACTAACTAGCTCTTCCACTCTCCTTAGTGATTCAACGTTGTAACCTTTTAATGTGGAGACCTAGGAAATTCTAAATTGTGTGTGTGTGTGTGTGTGTGTGTGTGTGTGTGGTGGTGTTTAGTTCCTTCGGCTCTCTCAAACTAGAGTAGTATACTAAATCATTTTCTGTAGACATTCTCAGTTATGACTGTCTTGTTCAAAAAAGGTTCTGGTGTGTTTTTTATTTTTTTTTTTTCAGTAACAGCCAATAACTGGCAAAGAGACATGACAAAGAGAACAGGTTTTTCTCTCTCCTTGACTAATGGTTAAGTAAAAGAAATGGTGGTAACATGTTTTATGCTTTGACATTCACCAAGGTCTGTCATTTGGAAACATATATTCATTTCCACATAAGGAACCTGAAGGTAATGAGCATTGTCTTGCACAATGAGAGGTAAATCAATGGATTTTATACAGCATAATAAGGAGACAGGACCACACATTTATGAAAACAAAAGGAACCAGACAATGTATCATAGTAAACAGGTACCAAGCCAGGACTTACAGCTACACTGACCAAAACCATCAGCCATCTGGCTACCTAAACTAAATCTATATTAAGCAATATGATAAATAATATATAAAAATATCAACTCTACTGAGTTAAGTGAAAAATCTGCAGCACAGAGTTATTGTGTAGATAGGATGCCAATGTTCACATTTGTCATGAGATCTGAGTGCTGATAAAGATTTCCAATTTAAAATACATACATACATCATAATACATATATCATGCATCATCATCATACATACATACATGGAACACCGTTATACATTCAGTTATACAGATACAGCTCAATTAATGAGTAGCCATCACACAATGGCAGTGGCTCCCTATAGTCTGTACTTACACAAAACAGTTCAGTTACTGCAAAGTGAACAGAGCCACTTTCTTATAGCTGCCTAGTGCAGTTGTCAGCCTCTGACTTAGGCAGCCATTGTTGGAAAATGCTGGACCCAAGACTGTAAGTTCCTCTAATAAATACATATAGGGATAAGTCTTTCTTAATACACCCTGTCTCCAATACCAAAACCAACACATTTAGAAAAATAAATACATTTAAGCTACAGGAGCCATCCAGAAAAGCTGTACCACAGGCAACTTATACACAGGTGTTACTTGAGTCTTCTCCAGAGCCTGTTGTTACTTGCTACTGGGAGGGTCTCCAAAAGATTTCTTTGGGCTCCTGAGCCCTATGAGTTTCTTGAGCCTTCCTACTCTCTCCTCACAAGAAAGGCCTATGGGACAGCTGTCATGAGAGTCTTCTAGGGTGATCACGCCTTCTTTGATTTAAGCTATTCAATAGTCATGCCTAAATCAGAGAGAACAGCTACACATCTGGTTTCTAGGGTGGAGCTTGGTTGGACACCTGTAATCTTAGCACTGTGGAAGTCATGGGAGGAGGATCAACAACTCAAAACCATCCTCCTCTGTACAGTGAATTTGAAACCAGGCTGGGCTATGAAATCTTGATCCCCACAAAAGCAAAAAGAAAAGAAACAAACCAAAATCTAGACTCCATAAAGTAAGAGAATGATATTGCTTATTTTAAACCATCAAGTTTGTTTTTCAATAAAACAGCCTTAAAAACTAACATAGTTAGAAAAGTAACAGAAACTTAACAATTTAACAAAAGGCACAAGTATATTAAAATAAATAACATACCCACATTAACAGATACAAAATGTCTAAATTATACTAACTCTGTTTAATAAATGCTATTCTTAATCAAGTAGATAGATACATATCACAAGGATATCTTCAGACTCAGATCATCTCATGGTAATCAAATACTTTAGAAAATAAAATTTAAATCCTGCAAAGAATAACCTTTCAAAAATACAGTAGTGGCTTTTTAAATTTCAAACCATCATTTAAGGTCAGTGTTTTCTCCATGTCATAAACAGAAATGAGTCTGGTGTGGTGGCATACATCTATCCCTAGCACTCAGGAGGCAACGGCAGGACCTCTGCAAGTTCAGCACCACTCTGGTCTACATAGGAAATTCCCAGCAAGCCAAGGCTGAATAGAGACCCTGACTCAAATAAATACACAGATAGATTAATTAATTAATAGAAAACATTTTGAAAGACAGCTACATTGGTAACATCCATAATTTTAACACCTAAGAGGCTAGAAACAGAACATCTGAAAAAGCCTGGACTACATAGTGAATTCCAGGCCAGTAAAATGAACAGTGTGATACTTTGTTTCAAAAAAAAATGAAATGAGGTAGAAAAAAAAAGAGAGAAAACTACAGGCCAATTTGTTACAAATGTAAGCACAAACATCCTTTAAAAATATTACCCAGAAATAGGCAATGGAGAGGAATGTCATGACAATTTACATCGATGGCACTCATGAAGTTAGAGCGTCTTTTGTTGCTTAGAGTATGTGCACGATTGGCCTCATTAACTCTCACTCATAGATGGGAGGAACACATGAGGTCCAGTCCTGCTAAAGGAGCTACTATTTCTCTATCGATTCTGGAGGAGAGGAAGTCCCTGACCTCCCTTCTGGAGCCACTACTGAGTTACTCTGATTTTAGTGGATAGCCCTCCCTGACCAATCACTATTAAAAACAAATTTCTTGTAGCCTTGCCTACAGCCAGATCTTATTGAGGCACTTTCTCCTCTCAGATGACTCCAGCTTGTGGCAAGTTAACATAAAACTAACCTGAATGATGATACATGAAAAGGTGCATCTTTGTTAAATTCATGTTTCAAGACTTACTTTAGTGTATCTTACTTGACTGTTGTCACCATTGGTGCACATTTATGACATGGGTGTGGAGGCTTAATAGTTTTTAAATGTCAAGGACAAAAATATCCCATAGAAATCATAAGACAATAACTGTTTCAGAACTAAGGAAAAATAGAAAGGACATTACAGATGAAGCACTGCATGATCCTGAACATAAAGAAATATCAATGACATGATCCAAAAATCTGACAAATATGAATTATGTAATAGAGCATATCATGAAATTAATACTAAATATTTTGATTTTTATAACTTTAGTATGATTCTATAAAAGAAAATGTTGTCCTAGAAAATATTTCTGGACATAGTATAAGTTTATTCTTATGACTATTATTATTACTATTAATTATTTTTTGTATGTACTCTTTTTTATTGGATATTTTATTTACATTTCAGATGTTATCCCCTTACCCCATTTAGCCCCCTCCTGCCCAGGAACCCACTATCCCAAATGCACAAATTCTGCATTGTGAACCTTTAATTTTATCTCCAATGGTGAAGCCCACCTAGATCTCTACAGAAGAATCACAAGTTAGACTCACAGCTGCTAACTAAGTTCATTATAAGCTGACATTGTAACAGATGGACAAGCTATTAAACTTCCCACTGGAGAATGCTTGTGGTGGCCATAGAAATCTTCTGACCACTGGACCTCCTTACTGAAGCCTCAGGTCTTGCCTTAACAAGCATCAATCATCAGGGAAGAGTTCTGTAGTAGTCAAAGTCCACAAAGATCTCTTAATCTGGATGCAGGCATCCTCTCAGACCCTGGCACTTCACTCTAAATGTTATCCCCTGCCCATCTCTGAATCTATATGGTCTATAGGTTATAAATGAATTCATTAACTCTATGGCCAGTCATGATGACAAACTCCAGAAATCCTAGTGCTTGGGATATGGAGCAGATAAAGCAGTGATGGTCTATGTGAAATGATTCTTCTTTTAGGAAACAAAAATAATAACTAATAATTTGTATGATTTGTACATAGTAATAGATATTATAAGGTTGTCTGTTCCCTAGCCACCTCTATGACAACCTGCTTGATAGTGTGTTAGGAGGAGAGAGAGGAAGTTATTTTCCTGCAGATTTGGGAACTAGCTGTCCAATCTGGCAGGCCCCAAATAAATAGAAGTGAGCCAGAACTGCCATATTCCCAGGCATTAAATGAAAGGTTCTTGAGAAATGCAAGTCCTGCATGGCTACAGAAGAATGGCATAACACAGTTCCCACCCCTGCAGTAGAGTCACAGGGCAGGTTCCACAAGTGTTCACTATTGGTAGGCATAACACTTATTTGTACAATAATATATAATTTTTACTTCATGTTCCTCTTTCAGAAAAAATTCTCCCTGCCAAGGTTATCAGCAAATGTTCTCCCTATCAAGGTTAATGACTCCATGATAATTAAATAACAGCATAAGTCTTGGAGACAAAGATGGGTTTGGTGGTCCTCACCAAGGTAGGGAATGTTGTGACTTCCAGAAGAGCCCTTAAGGCTGTGGGAAAGAATGCTGAAAACATGAGTTCAAGAATATATAAACATTTCTCATCTATGCAAAATATACTGATACAATATGAATTATATGAGGGCCTTCATGGACCCTGAAGAACAGAGGCAGCTACACTAATGAGTCAATAAAATGAAAGGAATAGTTTTAAAACAAGGCTCATGGTTCAAGTAAAAAAGGGGTACAAGGAAGTGATGGAATGTGTACAAAGGTAGGCAGATTTCTGAGTTAAAGGTCAGCCTGGGGCAGAGTAAATTTAGGTTCAGGTGTGATGGAAGTGGTGATTTCAGTGGGATACCACCTAGCTAAGCTTATTGTTTGTGTTCACAAAGGCAGGCAGATCTCTGAGTTCATTTGCTATGTTAAAAAAAAAAAAAAAGTACTTGCTATCTTTTTCTGAGAATCACAGGGCTAAAATGCTGACTTGTAGAATAATCAAAAGGGAACCTGGGGTATATGGCTGAATTGATATGCAAATAAAAAATTGAGCTTTGGTCTGCAAGAGCTGAGCTATCTGGATAAGATGTCTAGAGAGCTATCTTGAGCAGAAAACAGAAATGTCAGCTTGCACCCATCACTAACTTCAAGTCATTTCTTCTGCTTTCCCAAACCTCTCTTTCTCTGTTGCCCACTCTCCAAGCAGGGGCTGGTCCTTGACAAAGAACATTATTGCTGTGGATACTATGCTTCAGATAGTATCTGCAGCTGATGAAGAAGAAACCCAGTAAATGCCACAAAGAAAATGGCATCATGAGCAAAAATCCATCAGAAACACTTATTTCAGATACTAGGATAGGATTACCATCTAACATTAGTAAAGCAAATAATATGGTTAGTATCTCTCAAGAGAAAAATGACAGGACAAGCACAGCAACATCTGCCTGCAGTCCCAGAACCTTAAAGATGAAGACATAAGGATCAGGTGCTTAAGGACAGCCTGGCTGACATGAATCCCTATCTCAAAACAACTAAGAACGATAAAAAATTACAATGATTTTAAAATGATATGCAAGGCAACTTAAAACTATAACTAGCTAGCAAAGTTATTAAGGACAAATACAGAATTCCTTAAGGAAAAAATTCAATATTTAGTATTTTTAAAAATATCAATAACAGGAGGATGATAAATATGCAATATGAAAGCAGAGGGAGAGAGAATCTGTAAATTAAAAATAATATGGACCGGAGAGGATAAAGGGTAGATTGATCAAAACTAAAGGCCTTATGAAAACCCAATACTAACTTGCTAGTCAAGATGTTCCCAGTAGTACCCTTGCTATAGGATAAGTAACTGCTTTCTTATGTGGTTGAGGTATTTACCATATGAGAGAACTTATGTTTAGCATTGCAATCCAAATCAAAAGGCTATAATTAAGGCTGTCATAGACCCTAAGGTGTAATCTACTACTGTCATTTTGCTAAATGGTCATGTGATCAAATTGCATTCTACATATTTTTCTTTGTTTGTTGAATGTTTCATTGGTTCTTTGTGAATTTCACACCATGCACCACAATCCCACTCATCTCCCCTTGTACCTGTACTCCACCCTTGCCATCTCTCCACTGGCAGAGAGAACAAAACAAAAATATCATTGTGGAAGCTGTAGTGTGCCACAGTATATTCCACAGTATACCCTTTTGTCCACATTTCTTTGCTTGCAAATGTTCACTGCAATGACTTGTTGGCCTGCTATGAGGCCTCTGGTTCTGCTACTCTATCATACTGGCACCTCACTGGGACTCCTCTTGGATATCCTATTGTTGCTGTGTGTCATGGAGATCCTGTAGTTTTGAATCCGACCCTTTCATGTACTCCAGCAGTTCATCAATGGCTCTGTGTTTGGGCCTGAGAGGTATCTGAGTTGGTTAGTCTGCCAGCTCTCCCACTGTCATGTTCTTAGGGCCAGCTCACCTGCAACCCCCAACATCCAGGACAAGCTCTACTGTGTTGTCTAGGCAAGGTGCAGGGCCTGAACTTCACAGTGCTACAGTTGGTGAGGGGAAGGGTCAGCTATCCTGGTCTCATGCCTCCAAGGCTACATTTCCCATGAAGCTCAGGTGAAGGATGTGGTCAGTCCTCCACAGCCCTCAGATCAGCATGTCCTCAGGCAACAGCAGCCCAGACCAGAGAAACTGCTTGGCCTTTGGTGGAAACAGGCCCCTGTTGCTGCAGAGCCATGATATAGACATGGCCTCCAGTGGAAGCATAGGTCAGGATCCTACCATGGTTTCAGTTGGCACCACCAGCTACTCACATCAGGCTGTTCCTCACTACCCTGGATCTCCAGTTCTGCCTTTCTTTGTTGTTCGCACATTTTTTTCTGTTTCTCTTTCTCTTCCATTTCTGTTTCACTTACTTGCTCCTCTTAATGTTACTGTGGTCTCTGAGTGTCTGGAATCATCAGGGGCTTACAGACTCAAGACTGTTAGCTCAGGTTGGCTCCCTGGAGCTGGACTGGTAGTCCTCTCAGACTTGCTTTTTGCAGGGAAAAACTGGTCAACATCCTGATGGGAAGAGAACACGTGCTCAGCCCTAAAGGGCAATGTTCATAAACTCCTGTGGTTCCATGTTCCCATGTTCATGGTCCCATAGCTGCCAGGGTATGTGAACTCTTCTCAGGAGCTCAATGCAGAGACTAGGCTTGTTATTAACCCTGTGCTGCTATCAGGTGATAGGCTTGTGGGATACGCTGATGCATTGTTCACGGTGGGAGAACAACACAGCATAAGATGGGAGCCCTATCCCAGATGAAAACCAGGCTGGGGCTGAAACAACAGTTGATTCCAGGTTAAACCACAGGGAGTCATGATGAAACGTGCCCTATGGGCCCTCTGGATGAGCTTGCTACTGGAAACCATGAAGAGTCAGAAATCGAAGGGGCTCAAGGGCTGAGGATGAACCCCGGTTGGGGGAGATCGAACTCCTTAGCTTAGGGGTGAACATCCCAGAGAGCTGATGGGCATTTTTAGGGAGATTTAGGTGACATGTCTTGGTAATGAAGGCTCCCCAACCCCAACCCCATGGTGGTCCATGATAAGAGTCTCTACTTGATCCATATTGTTTATTGGTAGTAGAAGATGGCCACATTCAACTTCCTCAGGGTGGACCAGAGATTAAACACCTTTTGTAGGAAGGAATGCCTTGGAAGGGAAGCTCATTGGCTAAACTCTCAGGGCCTATCTAGATATCTCATTAGCATGGAGAATCTGTCTTCTGAGCTACATGACCAGTGGTCATGTTTTTTAATGTGGGGAGTTGTGGTCATGTGTTCCAGGCCAGGAACCTGATGGGAGTAGGTGAAATGCCTGGCATCCTCAGGTGGGTGCCCGGGTTTCTGTACCTACTGAACTTACAAAGTTTCCTGGCATGGTCCACTGCCCACAAACTCCCTTCCCCAAACACTACCAAACTCAGAGAATAGCAGAGAAGTAGTTGAATGCATGTGAGAATGAGAGAGACTGTGTGATCGGCTTGAATTCAGACACACCACACACCTTTAGTCTCTCTGACTGGAATACAGACATTCCTTTAGTATACACTTTTAATCCAAACAATGAAGGTAAAGTTAGTTTGTAGAAAAAAGCAGCAATGTTTGAAAATGACATGTAATTGAGGAGCAGGCAAAAAGACTAATCAGAGAAAAATTTGACAAAATGAATCAGAGATAGGATATGCCCAACTCTCACTAAGAACAGAAAGGGAAGAGAGGCTACTTAAGAGTAGATCAGAGATGGCCCTCATGCCTCACTGGACAACAACAGGAGGACTGGAGCCATTACAAGGTCCCCTTCAATTATTGGAGGTCAGGCCTCTATCACGCCTTCTCAAGATTAGAATTGCCAAAGCCCTTCTATACTTAGAGAAGGGAGGAGATGTCAAGGGGAGCCTTGTATATACACTGAAGGCCTAAAATCAGCCATAGGCCTAAAATCAGCAATAGACCTGACATACATACATGCTAACACAAAGTCTTGGGTTTCTGTGGAAAAACGACTGAAACAGAAGGCTATAAGCTATTGTAAACAGGCAGCTTCTGTGGAAATTTACCAGCCTGAGTAGTCATAGATCTTATAAATAGGCAACCTCGGGGGACAGTACCAACTTAGATAAGGACAAGTGAATCATAGGCAGAGCATAGTGACCTGTCCCCTGAACCTACACCCAGCTGATACCCTGTTCTGAAAGGTATCTGTACTCCCCCTGAACAACTAATGCTCCGGTGCCATTCCCTTCCCACATCCTGCCTTTTTGTGTTTATAACCCCTGTGTAAATAAGTAAATTATGATGTGATTTAAACAATTAAATTTAAAAAAATAAAATAAAAGAACTGGCCACTTTAAAAAAAAAGAGTAGATCAGAGAGAAAGCATATCAGTTGAGTGCAGTCAGTGTGGTCAATGTACTGGAGTTGAATTCATTTGTGAGTTTGTTCACCTACATTCAGTTGAGTCAGTTGAGTTCCATTGAGCTCAGAGAGAGGTAATTTTACTGGGATGGTTTTACACATACATGTGGCTGGTGAGAAAGAATGAGTAAGAAGAGCCAGAAGATTAGAACAGATTGCAAGAGTTAGTTTGAATCCAAACACAGTAATTCAGTCAGAAGCTGAGAGGAGCCAGCTTGAGTCAATCAGGTTGGAGAGGCCAGAACAGATGAGTTCAGAAAGAACTAGACACAGTGAGCTTATCCAGTGGTAAGCCTCTAAGACAACAATTACATTTGTTACATCTCTGAATAAGAGTTACACTTACAGCATATGGAATACATAATATACAATTATGGAGCCATGTTTTAGCACAGCATGGGAACATTTTACTCTAAAGATTAAAGGGATCCAAGAAGATTTAAGCTCTGAAACCTTATACAAATCTAGTCTATTTACTTAACCGTGTCCTCAATATGCACTGAGAAGAAATGAAAAGAAGGCCATCACTGTTTTGTACTGCTCATAGAATGTTGACCTAATATTCAAAATCATGTGAGCTCAGAAGACAGTATTACCAACTAACAAAAGAAACAAGGCAGCTCCTAACAGCCTCAAAATTAACAGATGAAGTATATAAGAGAACAGGACACTGCAGTGTGTCAGGAAAAAAATATTAAAGTCCAGAGATTCTGACTCATCCCCTAATTATAGGCAGGACAATGGACAAATGTGTTAACCGCATAATTAGTGCTAAAGTTATTACTCAAACAGAAAGGGAAAGAAGATATATACCAGTTACTCATTGTATGTCACCAACATTGCAACAGTTACTGTAATGATTTGAATATGCACAACCCTGGAAGTGGCACTATTAGGAGGTAAGGCCTTGTTAGAGAAAGTATGCCATTGTGGGGATGGCTCGAGACCCCCCTCAAGCTTTCTGAAAGCCAGTCTTCTCCTGTTTGCCTTTGGAACAAGATGTAGAACTCTCAACTCCTCCATTGCCATGTCTGCCTGCCTGGACACTGGCATCATTCCTCCTATGATTATAACAGACTGAACCTCTGAACATGTAACCCAGCCCCAAATAAATGTGGTCTTGGTGTCTCTTCACAGCAAAGAAACCCTAAGAAATTACCAGCAGGAGTGAACCAAGGATTGTGAAGGGTATCACAATGAACTGTCAAGGGACTGAACACTCTTAAATCAGAAAAAAAAAAAAAAGCAAGAAAATCATCACCATGGAAAGAACACATCTTAAAAATAATTACAATTTTGTGTAGCATGGAAACAAGGGGATATTTTGCGCAAGTCCATGATACAAACTGACTAAAAATATGCTTTCAAAATTGTAGATTTCTGCCTAAAATGCATTATGAAGTTTCACAGGATGTTTAACTTTTTCAGCTTGGCCTTGTGTTCTGAATCCTCCAACTCAGCCATGAAGGAACTGGATGTCAGGCATGTGCTCTTACCAATTCTGCAGGATCAAAAGTGCATATTTCAGAGAGCACTGGGGGCCCAGACACAATCCAAGCACAAGACCCCAAAACAGGAGCATGCAGTCACCAAGAGAGCATAAATGAGGATGGAGAGGAAGAAAGAGGATGGATGTTCTTGAGAAATGATAGGGAACATGGCTGGTTTGGATCTGCTTTATATACAGCCCCACCCTTAAAGGGCCCTATAAGTCCATAAGTTTTCCATAATTTCTATTTTTCTCTGCACAATCTTAAACATCTTTGTGTGTTGGAGGTCTTCCAAATGGTAAAGTCAAGCTGTCGATTATCACTAAATAAAATAAGTTAAGTTTCTCAGCTTAGAGTTCACCTCTGACAGTGTGTGTTGAATGAGCAGAAAAGGAGAAAAGTGAAGATTCTCTCATTTTCACTATGAAACATAGCTCTTCATTTACATTTTAGAAAATGCACAGCGGGTTTACTCATTCCTATCCCCACTACCCTCTCTCAGCCCTCTCTGTTCCTCTGCGACTTTCTTCCCAGAAAGAGACTTCCTCTTCTGAATGACTGTTGTTGCCTTGTTGCATTAGATGTTGGGGATATTTAAAATACACACACACACACACACACACACACACACACACACACACACACACTTATTTTAATGATTGCATCCATGTGGATGCCGAGAACATTTTAGCATAAATATTTTGTAAACACATCCTACTGGAAATTTCTATTTTCTGTCAGCAAGTCCCAATAATAATTATACTTTTCCATTGACTAGAAACAATTTGTCTCTAAAACTTTGCAGAAGTCTGTGATACCAACTAACTGAAAATGTCCTTTCAAAACTGTAGATTTCTGCCTAAAATGCACCCACTGTGCAAAATCCTACATGTATGAAATTTAATAGGATGTTGATGTTTTTTCACCTATGGCCTTGTGTACTAAATCCTCCTGACTCAGCCTAGAAGGAGCTGGATGGCAGGCTGTACCCTTACCCAGTTCTACAGGATCAAAAGTGCATCCTACGGAAAGCACTGGAGGCACAGATAACTCTAAGTACAAGACAGCATAACTAAGGATGGAGAGGAAGGAAAGAGGGATGGATGTTCCTGTGAACCGTTAGGAAACTGTGGCTTTCTGGATCTCACCTGTATCCAGACCCATCATTAAAGGGGCCTAGAAGTCAACACTGTTTTTCCATAAGTTCTATTTTTCTGTACAAAATACTAATAAACATCATTGTGTGTCTGAGGTGTTCACAATGGGAAAATCAAGCTTCAGATTATCACATCAACTACATTAATGTTCTCAACTTGAAGTTCAACTCTGACATTGTGTTCAGAGTGAGCTGAAAAGGAAGATAGAAAAGTGACAATTCCTCTTTTTCATTAATAAACAAAATATTCTTTAGCATTTTCAGGAACTCACACTGGAGTTTACTCATTCCCATACCCACTAATGCTCTCATCCCCTCTCTTCTCTGCAGTTTCCTTCCCAGGAAGCGACTTTCCTTCTGATGGATAACTGTTGCTTGCTTGTTGCATTAGATGTTGGGGATATTTAAGACAATTATAACTTCTTCAGCTGGAGGTAAGTATTGTTTCTTCTGGACACATTTCATTGTTTTTAAGATTTTATTTCTTTAGAGAATTTAGTGTTTCTTCAGACTCTAGTTTGTCTGTATTTTTTAAGGTTTCAGAATTTTTCATGACTAGACATACAAAAGCAAAAACAAACCAAAAGCGCTCTTAATGGATTCTCAAATGTAACAGAATGCTTCTCTTCTCACGTCTCCATTCTCAAGAGCTTTTTTCTTCATCTCCCTTTGTTCTGCTCTGCCCATTTAGCTTCCTTCTGTTACCAGCTCACAACTAAAAATAGGATTGATTATAGTTTTCACTAGGAACCAGTAGGATATTGTGTTCAAAATCAAAGTTACAATACATAAAAAAACTTGAATATAGACACTTAAAACACACCTCTGTGCCAGCTTCTCTGGGTCCTTGAGTCTCCTTAGGCCTCACTGGGTTCTGCAATCCTGAAGACTTATGAATTCTCACAGTCAAGTAAGTGACCTTGTGATCACTCATCTTGCAAGTAAGTGGAGTATGGTTATTAATGGTTAAAACTTGGCCTTAGAATGAGTTCAAGGACAGCAAGGAAGGCTACAAGTGAAACCTTGAATTGGGAGGGCAGGGGAAATACAAAAACAAAACATGGTCTTGGGTGATTTCTTTCTTTATATTTTAGTCAGTTTTTGTAATTTTTTTAATTAAATATTTTATTAATTTACATTTCAAATGTTATCCCCTTTCCTGGTTTCCTTCCCTCTGCAAGCCCCCTGTCCTGTCCTCTCTTACCCTGCTTCTATGAGGATGCTCCCCACCTACTTACACATTACTGTCTCACCTCCCTAGCATTCCTCTACACTGGAGCATCAAGCCTTCACAGAACCAAGGGCCTCCCCTCCCATTGATGCCAGATAAGGCCCCTTCAGCTCCTTCAGTCCTTCACCTAACTCCTCCATTGGGGTCCCTATGGTCAGTCCAATAGTTGGCTGCGAGCATCCACATCTGTATTGGTTAGAATCTGGCAGAGCCTCTCAGGAGACATATGTATCAGGCTCCTGTCAGCAAGCACTTCTTGGCATCCACAATAGTGTCTGGGTTTGGTGTCTGTATATGGGTTGGATCCCCAGGTGGGGCAGTCTCTGGATGGTCTGTCATTCAGTCTCTGCTCTACTCTTTGTCCCTATATTTCCTTTAGACAGGAGCAATTCTGAGTTAAAATTGTTCGGGAGGCGGGGAGGGCATGCCTAACCTCTGGATATTGTCTCGACAGGTTCTCCCTCCCTTTGTGGGGTATTTCAGCTAATGTCATCCCCATGGGATCCCGGAGCCTCTTGTTTCCTGGCATCTTGGACTTTCTGGTTGCTACTCCCAGTTCCTCATCCCCATTGCCATGCACCACTGTTCAATTTCCTGACCCTCTGTACATCTCCTCCACCCCCTTCCATACTTGATTCTTCCCCTCTTTTTTCTCCTCCTCCCCTTCTCTTCCTCCCAAGTCCCTCCCACCCTCTACTTCCCTTGATTATTTTGTTTCCCCCTCTAAGTAAGACTGAAGCATCCACACTTAGGCCTTCCTTCCTCTTGAGCTTCATGTGGTCTGTGAGTTGTATCATGGGTATTCCCGCTCTTTGCCTAATATCCACTTATCAGTGAGTACATACCATGTGTGTTCTTTTGTGACTGAGTTACCTCACTCAGGATATTTTCTATATCCATCCATTGCCTGAAGATTTCATGAAGTCATTGATTTTAATAGCGAGTAGTATTCCATGTGTAAATGTACCATATTTTCTGTATCCATTCCTCTGTTGAGGAAATCTGAGTTGTTTCCAGCTTCTGCATATTATAAATATGGTTGTTATGAACATAGTGGAGCCTGTGTTCTTACTACATGTTGGAGCATCTTCTAAGTATATGCCTAGAAGTTGTATAACTGGGTCTTCAGTAGTAGTATATCCAACTTTCTGAGGAACCGCCAGAATGATTTCAGAGTGTTTGTACCAGCTTGCAATCCCACCGCAGTGCAGGAGTTTTCTTCTTTCTCCACATCCTAGCCAGCATCTGCTGTCACCTGAGTTTTTGATCTTAGCCATTCTGACGGGTTGAGGTAGAATCTCAGGGTTGTTTTGATTTGCCTTTCCCTGATAACTGACATGGGTAATTTCTAAAGATAAAGTTAAAATGTCCCCTCCAGAAAGGTACCTGGATCCAACTTTCAGAGGGTGTTGGTTATGATGAGTCTGGCTAACTCCTTTAATGATCCAAACTCCCTTATATTGAGTGACTCTGATTTTAACTGAAGAAAAACACCCTTTTCAGATTTCCATTAAATTCATTCATACTTCTAGTGATCACAGCACTTATTATTAGGAAATACAAAGAGAATTTAAAACTTACTAATAAATCGTTGTTCTATTGACATAGCTCTTTGTTCAAAATAGTCAACATATGTAAAAATGTTAGGCAAAATTGGTACCACCACAGATCATTAAAAAACTTAACTATCAATACAAATAACAAAAAGTCAAAGATTTATGAAAAAAGAACCCTTGCTTTAAAATTATTTAGTAATTTTGATACACATGGATATAAAAATTCAAGCAGTCATTTCAGTTATATATGACTATCAGTTTCCCAGTTTTGCTAAGGACACTGGTTTTGCTTTCTCTGTAGGAGTATTCATCTTTTTGGTCTTCAAATATTGATTATGGTCATTTTTGCAGTATGATACATTGGCTCTGTAATTTCTGTCAGAGTCAGCTTTTATTACACATTTCCTCTTTTTGTTTTTGACAAGAGGAGAGGCAGAAAATAAACTCAGACGTGTTCATTTTCTGCCTTTCCTCTTGGATCCTCTTAGGAGGTACAGTCCAGGAAAAAGGCTAACTTCTCCCCCAATTAGTGGGTCAAGTCCCTCCCCAGAATAACTTCTTTGTTGAGACATAGGTAACAACTGCTTTTTATGATCTTTTTCTATACATGATCATACATACTCTAAGGATTTCTATAGTATGGTATGACTTGAGAGGGGAATACAGAGGAAAGCCCTGTTGGCTGTGTTAGATTGAATCAACTCTGGCAGCATGATAAAAAAATATTCATTGTGAACACTCATATCCCTACAAAAGTGGTGGTCTTATTTACTATTGTTTTATGGCATGTTTAAATCCTAAAAACTGAGCATGCTCAGAAAATACTCTTCCACTGGGATATACTTGCTAATCTTTTTGTTTCATTTTTTTGTTGTTTTGTTTTGTTTAAGACAGTTGTTATGTTTCAAATTACAAACTATGTATCCCAGGCTGCCCTCAAACTCTCAATGTGCTTGATTCACTCTCTTCAGTGCTGAGATTACAGCTGTATACCACCACAACAATTTGCACCATGTTTCCGTTTGATATTTTATAATAAACAATAAGCATTTGTACATTTTATAAATATCAACCTACGGATTTTTAAAGCCATACATATTATTAATCACTCGTATACAATATAAATTAAGTAATTGTGTAACTCCTATTGTTGAACATTTAAGTTGTTTCCCCTGTTTGGTTGTTATTAGTTTAAACTACATGGGATATACTTTAGAATATACTTACAAAGACAGTTTATAAATGAAGTCATGAAATTATAGCAGAGCACATTTTAGAAACTCTGATATAGATTATCACGTGACTCTAGTTCATTTATAGTCTACCATTTGGATATAAAGATATTCACAATTGGGTTTTTTTTTTCTTTTTTTTTTTTTTTTTTTTTTTGGTTTTTCGAGACAGGGTTTCTCTGTGTAGCCCAGGTGTCCTGGAACTCACTCTGTAGACCAGGCTGACCTCGAACTCAGAAATCCGCCTCCTCTGCCCCCAAGTGTGGGATTAAAGGTGTGCGCCACCACTGCCCTGCAAAGTTTTTTTGTTTTTTTTTGTGTTTGTTTGTTGTTTTTGTTTTTCCCGTCTGGAGACAGAAGTCACTGTGCAGCAAAGCTGGACTCGAACTCGGAAAGCCCCCTCCTCGGACTCCAAGCGAAGCGAATGACAGTCGCCACTGCTGCTGGCTTGTTTTTTGTTTTTTTTTTTTAAGATATGAAATAAGATAAATTTTTCTTTTATGAGTTTTTGCCCATGGGTTTGTGATAAGAATTCCTGGAAAGAAGTTGTGTCAGCAAAGATTGATTTACTGATTAAACTAGAAATGAAATTGTTTTAACACTATAGTTTGAAATTGGAATGTTGTAATCCAGGCTCTAATTACTTTTATCACAGGCTAACTCTAAGTCCCTAAATAGCCAGTGTTACCCCCTGTCTCAGAATTAACATCCTGTGCTAACAGAAGAAAACTCTTGAAAAATCTATTCACTTAGCAGACCACTAAACTGTCACCAGCCTGAAAGCCAAAATATCCCTGATGGTCTTGGAATTGCTCCTACGTTGGAACATGGAGCCATAGTCATCAGAATGGCTCCAAAATAAACTTTCTTAGTTCCTTAAGATAAAAGCTTGCTTTTTGTATCAACAGGTCTTATTGCAAAAACTCTTGCCATGTACACTGCCAGTGAGGGCCTCACATTCAACAGTGAATGCGGAAAACTTTAGAAACTTCATTAAAAAGGGAGTATGGT